>JAOWCC010001368.1:49172756-49420501 GCA_030867875.1 Actinernus sp. WN-2022 | reverse complement strand
CCTGGCCTAAAAGCTCAGCAGTATTTAAGTATACCCCAGCCGAGCTAGACAAACTGAGGGGGGAGGGTTGAGTTAGCACTCAGAATTTTATACCAATTGAGCCCAAACACATCCAATAGTCAAAGGGTTAAAGGCTCTAAGGCTCTATTAAATAATTATGTCATGGTACTGCACATGCATGACAAACTGATAATTTGTGAATTACAGTCTAGCCCGAACAGAAATTCTCAGACCGGCACTGAGATACATGTATCTATTTTGAAATTGACTTCTATCTGTGTTCTTTTTGAACTCATCCTAGCCTCCTTTGGTCAATTATGGAATAATTTGCAAGATGTCCTTAAATAAAATAATGTTAGTTACATGTATTTGTTTATTCAAAAGTCGTTGTTGTGGACTGCAACACAACTAAATATATAAAACAAAAAGCATAAGTGCTGGTGGGGAAGACCGCCACTGAGTACTCCAAATACAGCGGCCGAAAAATGCAATAAATCGGAAGCTTTTTGGTGTTTCCACCAGAAGCAAAGAGGGTTTGGATGTCCCAAGTAGAGTTCACGAAACACATGGCAACTTTTCAAGTCATAATGATTATGGCATTAATATTTGTTTTGTACACCACAGGATATCTGTACTCATGCATCTCAGGTATGCTTGACCATTCTTTGGCCTTGAATGAGTACAGTGGGATAATAAATTAGGTTAATCACTTTAAAAGAGCAAACAAAATACATAAAATAATTTGTGAAACTCAATAGGACCATTTATTACAATCTGCCATACCAAAAAAAGATAGAAGCTGTATATTTGACCACAGCCAGTCAAAATAACACATACCATAAAGATTTGATTAAGCACCCTCCTTCAAATAAGCGCCCCTCTCGAATAAGTGCCCCCCTTTCCACTGCGTTTTCTGAAATAAGCGCCCCCTCCCTAAGAAACACGTATTATCGGTAGTCAACTTCAACATTTTATTTATCACATTTGGGTACATTACAAGCTGGTCGTTTTTCTTAGTGTTTCTACTTATTTGGATTCCATGTGTGCACAAAGTTCTTTCGATCGGTGGATCTCTCTTTCAAATCTTTCAAAAATGAAATAAGCACCCTCTCCCGAATAAGCACCCCCTCTCGAATAAGTGCCCCCCCCCCCCCCCCCTCGACCCTCAAAAATTAAATAAGCGCCCCGGGTGCTTAATCAAATCTTTACGGTATGTACAATGTAGGAATCATTGTTTCTCTTCAATGACAGTGTATTGGTAACAGGACTAATTGTTTTGTACTCGATCATTTTTAAGACTGTCTAAAACTCTCTGTCAGGATTTTATAACAGATTTAAAGGTTTTCACATGCAAAGGATTGTGGGAAAAAGTACAGCTACCATATTTCTCTGCACGGTGGAATGGCGTGTACCTCATCTTTTTCTTCAAATATATTTCTTCTCTCTGAGTGTCCAAGAATAACCCAGTCACAGTTGATATCCTTTATCATCTCAGGACTAAAATACACAGTCATACAATGTATTACTAACCATAATATTATATTACATGATAATGTGTGTACACATGGAATTATTTTATAAGCAGAGCCAAAGACCCACGTGAGCGCAGCACCATACATCTAGGATGACAGCAAAATTTGAACGACTTCCAGTTTCCCTCGCGTCTGAACCCTGATGCGCACCACGCCTAACCCAGGGAACGAGCCAGGCTGCACCATTGCGCCATTCCCGCTTTAAATATACATTTGTCCCTTGAAAAAATACAATAATGGTCAAATTGACCTGCTTTAATGGCCGCTTCCAAAGGAAATTAAATGCCAGTTAACTTGCAAAAGGGTCAAATTGTCACTTCTGGCTCAATCCCTGGTGGAACCCAATGCCGATGCACAACGTGCCTGCAAATGTGCTGTACATGTATGCATGCGCACTGCTCAACCAGGTGGCCTGAGGATTGAAACCTTGGCCCAAGGAGGATTGGAAGGCCTTTCCAAACTCAAGTTACCAGATCATTCTGTGTCAGCCTGATTTTACGTTGAATGTCTTGGAGATCGGACCTCGGCAGCACAGACATTTTCACAAAGTATCTCAAAACCAAAGTTTTTCCAGGGATTTTAACGTAGATTTGCGCTAGCTTTGACCTCACTGTGTTTCTGGCTAATATTTTATAATGCAAGCCTTAGAAAAATGAGAAAATGCAGTCGGACCATTAACTGTGATTTGAGTGAAAAGTTTTTTAATTTTAGTTTGCACTCACACAATTAATCTGAGCATGTCATTTTGAACAATCTCAGCGCCCATGTTCAAAGTTTCAATGTTTTTTCATTTTTCCGTTTTCTTCTCTTCTCTTCTGAACCTTTTTGCACTGACTTTCCTTTATTCTACCAGTTATTTTTGTTCGTTTTCTTTATAAAATGTATCGTTATTTTGGAGTCGTTACTTCAGTTCTGATAATTGGGAGCTCCGCCTTTAGGCTAAATATATTTATTAACAATTATGATAATAATAATAATAATAATGTATAAAATGCTTACAACTCTTCAAGCTAAATTGGTCGTTGCTACATTAATAGACAGTTTAATAATTAGTGTGTAGTATCACATATATTTTTACTCATCAACTTGGGCTTTAACCACATGGACTCGTCAAAATACCGCATGAATAAAAAATATCTGCCATAGTCCTATACACTAACATATCTAATGAATAAAGCATAGTCCTCAATAATGACATACATGTAAGCATACACACAAGCAGCAGACGCAGTGATCATTAGCACCACTTGTTCCTATCTAGCTGTGACATTGAACAAGTACTGCTTAGTAATAATAAGTACAGTATATGTATGGCACTGCATACAACACTGTATGTTGCTTGTACTTATGCATAATAATATACATGTATGTCGCTAGTGACAACTATAGGCTTTCGAGACTTATTATCTAACTTCTTGCAAGTTTTCTTAAGAGTACAATTAACTGTTGTGTACTGGTAATATCACAGGGTAAATTTGTAGTAACTCATCCCAGGCTCTCTCATGCATTATTTGGACTACACCGAGTGCAGTTTAATGGATAATAACACAGAATGCATGTATTAATTTAATCAACTAACCTAATCTCCCCAGTAAAAGCACCACTTGTGACCTTGTAACAGTTCTGTGCAGCAACACCAATCTCTTGCTTGGCAGCATCACGTACATAGGTTAGGAAAAGGGCAGGTGGAGCAATAACAACCTCTGTAATAATTATAATATACATTGTATTAATAGACAGTCCTGTAAATTTTATCCATAAGAATTGCATTATATCCAGGATTCAATTTAATACAAAGGATTTAAAAATAATATTCATGTAGTTTATAATATAGTTTATAATCAATTGGCCACATGTTTGTACATGTACATGTATATACCGATGTACTATCAGATGAAAAAATACCCTAAAACTGGTATTTATCCCTTTCCCTACTGGACATGTTTGGCTCTGACAGATGGTGAAATCCTGAGTGCAACTCAACCCGGCCTCCCCTCTCAGTTCAAGTTTGGCTAGCCTGGGGTAGTTAAATACTGCTAACTTTTTAAGCCAAGGGCTGAAACATTTCCCACAATGCCATTCGGGAGAATTCTGTGCACTCGTTGACGGTAGGTATCACTGCTTCTGTAGGGTTTCCAATGAAATGTGCAGCCTCTAATTTTGGACAAAAAAGTCACTGCAAGAGAGCTAGAGGACATCATTAAGACTGAGGATGGCTGAAAAATACTTGGTTTGCTTTTTAAGTAGGCCTAATTGTGAGGGGATTTCACAGGGTTTTTCTGTTGTGTTTGTGCTTTGAGACACATGAAAAAAAATTTCAAGGAAATCCTTGAAATTCTTCAGTTGGCAGTCTTTTCCCCCTGCTCAACCTATAAGGATGTTTTTGTCATTTTAAAGCAACGGCTCGAGTCCAAATCACCGCTCTTGGTTGTGGGGGTAAAAGACTTCTAAAAAATCCTACAGGAGTCCCAGAGGGGGAACCCTTGTGAATATTTTGTTGGTTACCCAGCATGCAATTGGTCAGGTGGGGGCAGGGAAATGTAGCATTAAGAATAGCACACTTCACAGTCACTTGGTGTGTTTTGTGCAAACAAACCTGCTGGTTGGAAAGATTAAACAAGGTACTGTAATGACTGAGTGGTGATTTTGTATTTACTTTTGATTTCAAGTGCGAATGGGAAGGTTTTTTTTTTAGCCAATTAATTTTCAGCTCCTCAAAATTCGTGAAAATTGAAGAAACAAACAACGATCTCCAAAACAAATGAGTTTTTCTCCAAAGTGGGAGAGTCAAGCGATCCCCATTATAGCTGTGGCTTTGAAGTCATTCATCCCTTGAAATTATAAATATTGCAACATCGTATTTCCAGCATGTCTATAGGTTTGATGCAATAATTTTCTCCAGGTACATGCTTCATATTGGGTGGTTATGGGTGGTGCAGGAGGTAAAGGGTTAATGACAGACTGGATTATACACTGTACCTAGATGTCTCCAAGATAGCAATAAAGTCCTGGACCTAGCTTAAGCTCTGGCCATTGATTTTAAATGATTTTAAATGGGGGGAATGGGCAGGCTTGGAATTGGGCCATGCCATTTTATATGCACACCCCCCCCCCCCCCCCCCCCCCCATTGAGGGACTTCAATATCCTTGGGGAGGGAGGGGGTAAAACTGACAAACATCCAGATGGGGATGAGTAAAATACCCAAAGGGGTAGATATCCACACCAGGGATATCCTGGATGGAAAATCCTAGAGGGCTGGAAAGGCTATCCAAGGGGGTCTGGAGAAACAGTGCCCCCCCCCCCCCCCCACCCTAAAAAAAAATCCAGAGGGGGTTGCCCAAAATTATATCCAAAGGGGTATAGAAGTGAATCTCTCAATAGGGGGGGTGTGCATATAAAATGGAATGGCCCATTGATAGAGACATAATTTTAACAAGGAAAAACCACATTTGATAGAATCCTAGAGGACGAAATCGTTTCTAGATAGTACTACAACATCATTCGCATAAGTTTCGCATGGTACACACATGTACAGAAGTACAAAGGCCAGTCCCCCGACCCCGGTACGTACTAACCTGTTTCTGATGAGAGTTGGTTGCCGTGTAGGTTTTTTAGAATTTCGTCAATTTTCCCCTTATTACCGTTCATCTTCCAGTTTCCACCGACAAAGAACTTCCTTCCCATGATTGCTACGTTGACAAATATCACAAAAAAGTAGAGATCAGAGAGGAAAACAAGATTCCACACTAGCAGATGTGCAACAAGTCACAATCTGAAGTGAGCAGAAAAGTGGTGATCAGTCTTCTTCATACACGCGGTTATAAACTCCACAGGTAAACCACAGCCGAAGAATAGTGGTCATCAGTCTTCTTGGTACGCACGGTTAAAATCCCTCAGACAGAGAAGCCTTGGACTGGATGACCCAGCTTTGGAGGGCGAATAATTGCAATATATAGTCAAAGGCTGAGTCAATAGAATAGACGCGACATGCATGCTCAGTCACCTACACTGAACGATGATGAGTACAGCAGAGCGAGGTTTCAGTCGAGGAATCCATGGCTCATGGCGAGAAGCTTAGAATTTTCGCACAGTTTCACAGATATCAAGAACTTACATCAGGACTTGCTCAGTTGTCAATTAAGATTGAAGCGCCTCAGCGACAGAGAAACATGGAGGACTATTTTAAATAACTGACGCATGATGTTATAACCGACACATGATTCCTTACTATAGATACTGTATTTTACCTGTAAAGTTGCACGGCGCTGGACAACGTTAAACATTGCATCAACATGGCTGTTGCCAGGCGGTCAACTCAGTTCTTCAGTATCCTCGCGGATAGGCCAGTTAGTAGGCACGACGCTCCTTTTTTGCCTGTCGCCTACTAACTGGCCCTGGGTACCCGAGGCCTGATGGTTTTATGGCAAGTTTTTGCTATTGCAGTGTTAATTAATGTCGATTTTACCAGACCCAAGTTCACTTTTTTAGCGAACCTGTATTTAGTTTAGCCTCCTCCGCAGGCATCTCTAATTTTCGAAGAAATCAGTCGTGAATTGGGTTACCTGTGACTCTGGGAGAGAAGAGGAGGACTGCTCCAATCTCCCTCTCGTTTCTTCACCTGCCACAGGGAGCCCATAATCTGATTTCTTCAAACAATAGAGATGCCTGCGGAGGAGGCTATATTTAGTTGCGACTTACGGCTCATTCCGCAAGGGTGGCCGCTTAATCAGGTTTGACTCTCAATCTCCGGCTCTCTCTCTTTTGTCCCGTCTCTTCAACGGCTTTCGTAGTGTAATTGAGTATGAATCTATAGTTTGGGTCTGGGATAGGTTATAGATGTTTTGCTTCAAGTGAGGAATAGGGTATATATTTTTTGCTTCAAGTCTGGGATAGGGTATGGTAAACGGCATTTTTAGGGGTCAGAGGTCCCCGCGGCACACTCCTACCCAAAAATCGTCTTAGTACGAAAATATAAGGTTTGTATGGGAGCGTAGCGAACTCTGTAAATACATACTGTAAAATATTTGAATAAAATGACTCTAACCTTGCCACTGTGATGTCTTCTGTCGTGTTTCTCTCCTTGTTGGGTGGTTTTAAGGTGATTTCAGCCGGGTGTTTTTTTTCGGAGGCCCAACAAGGAGAGAAACACGACAGAATACATCACAGTGGCAAGGTAAGTCATTTTATTCAAATATTTTACAGTATTTCTGGCTAGTAAACGGAGTTCGCTATGCTCCCATACAAACCCTTATATTTTCGTAACTTGAGCTTGGGCTGCCTGTGAAGTTACCACAAACTATTTGTACTCTAGAGCCCCGAGCACCCCAGCTCTTAAGCGTAACCGACACACGAGCAAACCCGGCTTTGTGCTTCAGTGACAAGTATATATTGAAGGTTTGATAGTATAATTGGAATAGAACACCAGATATATTGGAATCTAGTTTTGTAGCTCTTAACTGCATGGTGGCGTTGCAAATGAATTCTGATCATTCCCTCAATTATCTGGTTCTTGAAGTGTTGATCAAATCTACGGGTATGTTATCGAAAACACATTGAGATAATCTATGGCTGTCCACACACAGCGGAGAGTACAAGATATCAATCTGATCCCTAAAGAAGCCACCCAGTTAGAGAGAGCAGCAAAAATATATATGTTAAGTTTACATGTTTAATTCATTAACATAAGCAACTGATTTATTTAGCCGGAATACGACAAAACAACAGGTTTTTAACACATAATGTAAAAAAATATTCATGTCACGGTTGTGTAACGATCTCCCCTTTTAGAATATGCCAAGAATCTGAATTATTCGACGCCTTGCTTCAGGATACAGAGGCGATCCTTATTGCATCTCCTCTCGACTGTTTCAGATGACTTTAGCTCCAGTTCTAGTACTCTCGAGCTTTGTTTTTGCATGAACTCAGCATCTCGACAGATCGTATATAATCACGCGTTTTCCTATCCTTATCTATTAAAAGTTCAAATAGGTTATTGAATCGTGTATCAGTTAACTCAATGGGTAGTTAAATTAAACAGCATTATATTTATAACTTTCAAAATGGCTGCAAGGAACTACTATTACAAACAAAAGTGTAGCCGTATATGTGGAGATCAGGATCAGCAGAAGTATTGAAATATATGAATACTGCAAGGCTGATCGGACGGCTGTATGATGTTATTGTACCCTATATTTCGGTTCGGTAGAACGAACCTTCTTCAGGGGTATGAGCTAAGTAAGGAATACAAGTGGACGTAGATTTATACTGAGACGTAGATATTATTGTAATGATTACTCCGGCTGGGCTGAAAGATACAAAGTGTACAAGTTGGCTTTTTTTGTGGGGTGGGGTTTAACTGACGATGGTGTCAATTTGTGAGTATTCGTTTTTAGATTTATCATATTTATCATTAATAAGTTTCCTTCGCAGCCGTTCTTTATAAAACCTGACTGGTCCTGCAGGTTCTCGAGGTGGAAGAGGGACACTGGGCCGCCTAATACTCAGGTTACAGTTCTCAGGGTCGTAACGCAGGCTAGCAGCCACACTGTACTAAGGAACGACTGTGGAGGAGATGTATATACTATTCTTAGATTTTCCCTAAGAGCATATACGTAAGCTAATCATGAGAGAGCGTCTACATGGAAAGTTGCATGTGAATATGTTATTGGGTTAGATGTTTGCCTCGGAGATCCGTGAACTGAAAAAAATCTAAAGTTGACTCAGTCCCCTTGAAAAACGCAACTTTTTTATCCTGTTGGCCTTCCGTACCGTCCACATGTACTAAGCCGGCGTTTTCGGCATCGAAAACGGACTGACTTTTCGAAAACGCTTTTTGAAAACGTTTTTTCCTGTTGTATACGTAGTGTGGATGGCGAAAACGGAACTTTTCGAAAACGCTGACGTCACGATGATCATATGTATACTTGTTTTGGCATGATTCCCAGTAAATACAGTAAAAACCCGCAAACAAGAACCCATGATTTTCTGAGGCAGGCTGAAATGGTTCTTATATATTGGATGTCTAGTGAGAAATCAGGCTGAATAGGTTCTTAAACAGGTACAAGAACAAGCTATTATTAAGATACATGTATAGGACCAATCATGTATGCATGTTGCTTTGATGGATTGTCTGGTTAACGAAAACAAGAGTTCACATTTTCTGATCTTTATGTATACATCTATACAGAAAACAGAAAATCAGATTCATATATATTGTACTTTGTGTTTCTAATGGCCCTTAAAGCACACTTTGGTCTGTGACCAGTGTGACCAGTGTTTTCTGAGCTTTAGTATTTTTTGAACAATTAAGAACCTGCTTCATTTAACAGGCTGAAGTGGTTCTTATATATTGGGTGCTTCAGCCTGGAGCGAGGTTCTTAATCCTCAGTTTCTTTTATGCGGGTTTTTACTGTACATATTCTCCATTGTTTTGGAGACCTTAAGAAAAAAACATGCACGAAGAAAAAACCATGCACGAAGAAAAAACCATGCACGAATAAAAAAACATGCACGTATAAAAAAACATGCACGAATAAAAAAACATGCACGTATAAAAAACCATGCACGAATAAAAAACCATGCACGTATAAAAAACCATGCACGAATAAAAAAACATGCACGTATAAAAAACCATGCACGAATAAAAAAACATGCACGAATAAAAAAACATGCACGTGTAAAAAACCATGCACGAATAAAAAACCATGCACGAATAAAAAAACATGCACGTATAAAAAACCATGCACGAATAAAAAAACCATGCACGAATAAAAAAACATGCTCGAATAAAAAAAAAATGCACGTATAAAAAACCATGCACGAATAAAAAACCATGCACGAAGAAAAAAACATGCACGTATAAAAAACCATGCACGAATAAAAAACCATGCACGAATAAAAAACCATGCACGAAGAAAAAAACATGCACGTATAAAAAACCATGCACGAATAAAAAACCATGCACGAATAAAAAAACATGCACGAAGAAAAAAACATGCACGTATAAAAAACCATGCACGAATAAAAAAACATGCACGAATAAAAAAACATGCACGTATAAAAAAACATGCACGAATAAAAAAACATGCACGAATAAAAAAAACATGCACGAATAAAAAAACATGCACGAAGAAAAACCATGGACGAAAAAAAAACATGCAACAGTGATCACGTGGAGGGCTACAGTCACGGAAAGCAAGGTTTCCGTGACTGTAGCTCTCCACGTGATCACAACATGACACTATTGTTGCATGTTTTTTTCTTCGTGCATGGTTTTTCTTCGTGCATGTTTTTTTCTTCGTGCATGGTTTTTTATTCGTGTATGGTTTTATATACGTGCATGTTTTTTTATTCGTGCATGGTTTTTTATACGTGCATGGTTTTTATTTGCGCATGTTTTTTATATTCCATGTGTAGCTTACAAATAATCGTTGTTTGGTATACATGCATGTGTTTTTTTCCTTTATTATGCTCGAAAATAATTTTGAAACATTTGGCGCCACATACTTATACTCATTCGTAACTCTTAGCAGCAGTCGCTACGGCCCATACATACGAGTCAGACTTCTTTTCATCAGGTTTCTCCTTTTTTCGGTCTGCGTGTTTTGGACACTTTTAAATCTCTTAGTTCTCAAGAATTTTCGAGTGTTTACCTCGTAGAATAAAAAAAGCTTTGTAAAATGGCGGGAAGGCATCTGTATCGCTGGCTCAAGTCATCTGCGCATGCTCAATGTCTACGGAGGGGGCTAATTATAATTTCTTATGCATGTGTCTTCTGACGAGGTTACGGAAGGGATTCATGGCTGCCACACGTCTTTTTAACAAAAAAGGTTCCCAGCGTACAACAAGTACATGCACTGCACTTTACCATATTAAAGGCTGCTTTACAAGCGGTACATCGTATCAATTTTATGTATGCGCAGTTATGGACTCCTGCATTGAGGTGCCCTTTTCAGCAGTTCGACGCCGGGTTTTGCTGTCATGATACGTATGTATCCAAAGTTCAAAAAAACCGTGGAAGGGTCTATTGTGAGCAAAAGTTCTAACGTGTAAATCAGCACCTCGCGCCAGATTTACACCCCCAGTCACTTCCGGTTTCCGTAGCAGCATTCCAACGCATGAGTTAATCCAATCAGAGCATGGAAACTAAGTTGTCAATATTCCAGGATTCTTTACACGTGCAGTAGCTTAGGTTTCCGCTGCTGTGATAACTCCTCGATCTTGAGGCGGTCAACAAATTCTGTTCAACGGGGATTCTGGCGTAGGAGGGAAGCTCATGTGCTGTCACTCTAAATCTGAGATTTCCACAGAGTTATCCTGTAAATCAGATGCTGTATGCTCTGAAGAGATCTGAGCAAGTTAGCTTGGAACAAGAGATAACTGCACCGATATGTCAACCTTAGAAAGTCGTTGCTTACTTCTCTCACTTCTGCTCTGTGGTTTCGTGTTGATGTCAGGAAACAAAGCTAGTGGACAAGAAGAGGTATAAACATTCAAGGTTTCATTGTACTTATCCGCCGGAACCGAGTTTCAACTCGAGATAATTCTAATGACAAGTTGACAATTCAAAATGTATTTATGGTTTATTCAAGTTTATTAGTCCTTGTAGCAATCGATTGAGGTGTGTTTATTTTAGTTATTAGTGATGTCAGTGATATTGTTATTTAGATTGAAAATCTTCCTGTACAGAACAAGGGTTCTGACACCTCAAAAACAAAGAGCTTGAATGAAATTAGTTACAGGGTTAAGATGAAGATGACCTAAATTAGGTCTCTGTCAAGTATAAAACTTTATTATAATTTGGATATGCGAGTTATACTATAGCGTGTTTATCGAAATAATTGTCTGCCGTGTTCCAAACTAATCGCTATCTGTCTGTGTACCGGTATTTACTCTTAATTTCAAGTGATATCTCTGCACACTGTATGTTTGGGATTAATGGTTTGTCAGCACGAAACATTTGCCTGACTCGAATTACCGTTAACGTTAAACTGGATACAAAAAGCCTACAAGAGAATCGATTATGTTGTTGTTGTTATTGTTGATGTTAATTATCCAGCCCCTATATTTGAATACGTTTTTAGTCTATTATAGAAGCACCTTGCATGCACACCTGTACTTATATTAGCTTATTATCCGAAACTCTTGCATAGCACAACTTCTTCTATTCATTTGCTATGTTTCTATTTAAAGATGTGGATGTGTTTTTTTTAACAGATAATATCAGATGTGAACTCTAGGATAAGTACTTCTCCAAAACCACCCACCGTTCCCTATCGCAGTCAAATTCCAACTTCTATCGAGCAAGCTGACAGCTCTTTGACTACAGGTAATTTAGTCGACGAGCTTTATAAAAAATCCTTGAACCCCTACAGTTCTATTGATGTGGATTGCTCTATTCGTCATTCTTTAAATATTTCATTTCGTTAGTTTTCACCAAGAAGGTATTGATGAATTAAACCTAGTATTTTGTTTATTGTAATAAATCCATTTGAGAGGCCATGGGGTATACGTAATCTTATACAGCCATATCCGAGGGAGCTCGTAAGTGTTTGAATATTGTGATGTGATATAATATCCACTGAAAGATATGAAAATTCTTTAAGTCATTCATCAGAATTCGTGATTTTTATCAAAATATTTGGAAAGTTTTGAATTTCGTTACAGAGCTAAATCAAGGTTTGTTTCATCGATAAAGCATGGCTGGGAAGCTTGGAAAGAATTAAGTGAAAAGATCGATTACTATCATAACAAAATTATATTAACACATGTCTGAGGCATTTGTTCTGTTTGTTTAGTAATGCAAACCTTTTAATACATGTACTGAAAAGAAAAATACAAAGTACGTGGATATAACTCAACTACCTTATAGATGCATGTTGGGTTTCAATAGTTGTAGAAAAAAACTTGTTTCCAATTCTTGAGTCCTTCCGAAGCTAAGGCCAAAAGTATTTGATGTTGAAATACTGGAGAGTGGTCCACGGTAAGGAATCTTAGGTTGTTGAATGATACAGGGTAGATGTTAGTTTGAAGCCGCCTCTGTATTAAATTAGACTCATATATAACACCACTTACACTAGATACAGATCAGAATGAATCAACGAGAAAACGATGAATATTTGTAATGGTAATTTCCAATTTTGGAGCCGAGGACTTGCCAAACGTGCCGGTTTCTGCGGGACAGTCACCCATTTGTCCCGCGTCCCGGACGATCATGAGACTGTCCCGGATTGCCATTCCACAGTTTTACTTATCATTGATCTATTTTGTATTAAAATGTTACTTTAATTTATGTCTCGCAATTCCCTTGCTGCGCCCCCCCCCCCCCCCCCCCCCCCCCCTCCCAAACACATGTTTTCGTTTCAGAGATAAGTAAGTCAGAGAACATTTTCTTCGACGTCGACATCATCAGCCCAGCATTGCAATTCTGAAACGCAAGGGGTGTCTATGCACAAAATATTTTATCCCTCACTTTTGCTGATTTTGATGTTAGCAAGGCAAGCGGTAAGTGAATATCGATCGCTGTGATCGCCATTTTGAACCTGCTGCCAATTTTATATACGCATGCGATGTAGCACATTGGAACATGCGCAGATATGATGGCACAGGCAGCCCAAACCTTGTTTTACGAAGGCAGCACCTTCTACTCAGTTATTTTAAGACCCTGAGTGTTGGTCGGGCCGGGGTTTGAACCCGCGACCTCCCGCTCGACAGCTTTACCACTGCGCTAACCGGGAGGCGGCAGTTTACATCACACAAAATACCTTTGCCTTGCCGAAATTGAAAATCACCCCGCCGATATTCATCCTTTCCTCGCATATTCATTTTGTAGTGTAAATGGGGTTTCAAATAAGCTGGATTTTGCAATTCAATCCCATAGACCAGTTCGCAGTACGTAAATTCCGACATTTTGAAAGGGGTGCAAACTAGTGTTTGTAGGGGAATCCGATGCCAAATAAAATCCGTAAAAATGAATTTCTGAAATATTCTTCAGATACAAACTTAAGATACCGGTAAGAGATTAACTGATCGAAATTCGAGGGATGTAGCTGTGCTGGGAAGCATGCAATCTTGTTTTCAGGTTTCCATACATTGTCTGTAAATTTTCACGCGGAATTTGACTCGTTTTTACAGACAAATGTGTGGAAAACTGAAAACACAATTGCACGCTTCCTTGCACAGCTACATCGGTATCTTAAGTTTGTATCTGAAGAATATTTCAGAAATTCGTTTTTACGGATTCTATTTGGCATCGGATTCTCATACAAACACTGTATTTTGCGCCATGTTTGCACCACTTTCAAAATGTCGGAATTTACCACGAACTGGTCTGTTGGTACACATCTAGTTACGAGATGTGATTGTGACTTTTGAGGCCCCGCAGGAGTCCATTACCATTACCATTACCATATATATACTATATCTGAGAGGCAGCGTATGACCGGATTGAGCTATTTTTCGAATGTGTTTACACGCTTGCCACCATCGAGATTGAGAATGATTTGTGGCTGTTTGAGGTGATTTACTAACACTACATTTTCCTGACTATGGTTTGATTGGAATCTCAAAGTGAGGGCACGGGAATTTCCGCGAGATCTATTCTAAATATAGCTCAATCCGGTCATACGCTGACTCAGACTTAGTATGGGAGATGGACACTCCTGGTAATGGGCTCCTGGATAACGGCATTTATCAGGGGAGGGGAGGGTAGAGCTTTTCGTATCAGTCCAATAAAATTACTCAACAATATGGGATGATTTCTGGCACTGAAATCTAAGATAACTGTTTGTAGCCATCTTCTCTTTATGCCTATATATGGATATTTCTTTTTGGAGGCGTCCACTACCACCTGAGTGTCTTCTTGTAGCCACACCGTGGCAAAACGCTAGGCTTTTGGTGAGCCCAGCGCTACGCCAGTTTCTCGAAAAAAAAATGAAAAAGCTAGCCCCTGTTTTTAAGCCTATGAAATGTTTCGTCAAAACAACAAACCTCTACTTGCCTATTTTACTATGTATACTATTCACCTAGGGATCTACTTGATGTAGAATCGATTTTAATGATAACAAGTTTGGGCTTATAGGAACTTTAAGCGGGGTTTTCACTTAGCGACACAAGCATAAGAAACATGCGCGGACTCAGTGCCGTATTTCTCACTAGCGGTACTTGTTCTACTCACAGGTGTGAGATAAGAACAAGCGCTGCTAATGATCAATGCATTGTATTACTGCGTCTGCGTATGTTGTGCTTATGTCGCTAGTAAAAACCAGACTTTACAGCGCTTTTCACTTCCATTTTACAAGATCATGTTGACTTCCTCGTTGGTGTTTTGTCGTCCACCCTCATACTGTACTAGTATACTCCACTTCTATTCTCGTTTGATAAAATGCATGTGAATTGAGAGGAGTTCTTCGGTATGTGAATGGTTTAGCTGCTATTGTAGCTAATTATAATTAAGCTGGGGTGCGTTATGGCCACTGAACTACCAGAACAAGTCACATCATCAGTGGTCAAATAAATATGAAAGATTACCGTCTCACAACAGTAGAAACAAGTTAGTTACAAAAATAAAAATCCTGACTGCTCCGATCCAGTGTGACCTGAATATGGTACTGTATTCACTGTAACTATGCACAAACTCTGGAGAAACCACTTCTTTCACTTTACTGAGTTGTAAATTGTGTCGACAGAATGTTGTACGGCCGCCTGTGCAATCAATAATGAGCGTAAAATCGTCACTATTACTTTGAGTTAACACGTGCTTACGTAACACTTTTACTCAGCCACTGCAGCTCTGTGTGAGTCCGACGAACTCATGTGTAACAACAAGAGGTGTATCCCTAAAATCTTCAGGTGCGACAGTGAAAACGACTGTGGTGACAATTCGGACGAACAGGGGTGTTGTAAGTACATATTGTACACTCGTGAATAACGTTTATAGATCCTTCTCGTGTCCATATCTGTAGGTGATGACGAGAAACCCGGCATCGCGCAGATCGACTCTGGATAGTCCCGACAGCCGCAAAATTATAGCTCCTCTCCCTTAGTTACTGTTGCTAGGTCCCACAAAACAATATGACAAAGTCGAACTCGCTGAGTCACTGGGTAAGCGATTACTGGGTCAAAAATCGAGCGCGAGAATCGAAGTGAGAGGCGAGTTCGACTTGTTTCACTTGCAGAAAATTGAATCGGGGGATTATGTTTTGGCGCGAAAACACGTTTCAGGGGCGGAGATTACATTTCACTCCTTTGACAAACTCTTTCTGAGTACAATCAAATTGTAAATACCACATCCACGGTCGACTGACTTGACACGTCAACATACAATGCCTGAAGAATTGACGCTTTGTGATTGGGCAAATCTTAGTACGTCATAAGCCACGCCTCCGGTTGAAAAATCAACCGGTAAATTTGGCGCGCTGGAAGTGTGAAAAGGCCTTCGTGCGGGGGACTAAGAAGGACTTTGAGAAAGTCTCCAAAAATGGCTGAGGTACGTCGTAACATTCAGAATGATTGATCGATTTCCTACCTTTCGGTGAATTTCTTAAATCTTGTTTTCATTTCCTTTGGAAGAGCTTGTGGAACAAGAATGCGGCCGTATATTTTCAGGGTAGCATTTCTGCGTTACGTTCTGATTGGTTAGACTGTTTTTAATTGACAGGTACGGAATTATGAATTGTCTGACGGTCATATTGAAATGAGTGATTCTTAAACAATGAACCTATAAAAATGTTAATTCGGCCTAAAATTTTCACAACAGAAACCATGGGGGACTACAGAGTACTCGCCTTGTGGGCCATTGCGTTGTTGCCTAGTAATGATTGGAAGAATATCCGCTAAAAATTCTAACTAACGCAGAAGATATAAACAATAACCTACTTGTGGTATTGCAATATGTAAGAGATAAATACCGATAACCGAGGTATTAAGTCATATACATCCCGAGGGCCGTAGATAAATACCGAGGTTCGAGGTATTTATCTGACTTATTTCATGAATGATCGGCGAGGTTTTTTCACCAAAGCTATTCCTATGAGAAAGCAATCCTTTGAACTTCAGAAAAAGTAAACAATACCCTTGGCAGGTTTGTAAATTAAACAAAGCACTGAATCGTACAATAGAATAATTATTTCGGCGTTAAGGTTACGTCACTAGCATGCGCAGTTGGTGTATGGTAAAAAAAAATCACGTCCCATAATGATAAGACGGCTCGCGTTCTTAAAGAGGGAGTAAGTGAAAGTGTCGTACTAGAGCTCTCATATCGGGTCATTGAACTGACTGTCAGTTTGAGAACACGACCCTGAGTTGAGTTGAGTTGCAAGGGCAAGGGCTTTATCTGTATAATACCCGCGGGTATTTATAGGGATAAAGCCACTGCATTGATAATGAGCAGCTTACTCCTCTATTGTTCAACTGGTCTTTATCGGAGATAAAGCCCTAAGAAGAACAAAGAAATAGAGCCGATCACGCAATAAGCAATGATATTTGTCCAAGGATATTATCTGTTCCGAGAAGCGAACAGTTTCCGAGAGTGAAGCGAACAGTTTCCGATGAATGAAGCGAACAGTTCCGAGAGTGAAGCGAAAAGTTTTCGAGAGTGAAGCGAACAGTTTCCAAGAGTGAAGCGAACAGTTTCCGAGAGTGAAGCGAACAGTTTCCGAGAATGAAGCGAACAGTTCCCGAGAGTGAAGCGAACAGTTTCCGAGAGTGAAGCGAACAGTTTCCGAGAGTGAAGCGAACAGTTTCCTAGAGGAGAGCTAGCTCAAATATCAGTTCATATTTGAACCCTTCAAATATTTTCTTTTACAGGAGTCTTTGCACGTGCTACACTCATATTTGTCGTCTGGCGCAGAACAAATATGGGGTCACGTGACGCATTGCACCAATCACTCGCGAGAGAAAATGTTTGATGGGTTAAAAATAGCCTATAAGTCAACATTTCTTTACCCAGTCTAAAAATAACCGAACAAAGATTGGATTTGCCCAAAATATAACAGCAAAAAAAGATGACTCAGACTTCATGGATTTCCATCACATTAACCAATTAACCATTAGTCTTTGATTTAAAATAAAACAATAAAGCGAAATAAGTTGTGGCTTATTATTTTTTTATTCAGGTTTAATTTCCCGCGCGCGTTTCACTGATTACCATAATATGCAAATGACGATGAGTTACTCATTCTGCGCGATGTTTTTTTTACTGTAGTAGAGTTTTATTGCTAATTAAGTAATGGTCCGCGCAAGAGGTAGGCTTATGTTATGCATGGAATGTAAAAAGGTGCTAATTGTGGTATTGTTTCAATCTTCCACCTCATTGGCTTAGACATTAAAATCTATCTAAAATTGAAGAACAACAACATTTTTTCTCATTTTGTAAACAGATTTGAATTGCATCTTGTGAAAACTCTCATAACTTTCAATATGACGAACTTTCAATATGGGGAACATTTTTGAATTGAACGTTTTCTTGGTTGTTGTTTTGCACTCTTCTGATTGGACAAACGTTTTCACACAAAAGAACTCTACCTTTAAAATGCATTTTTAGTGGATATAATTTCAGAAATTTCTGATTTAAGGGTCGATGAGTTGTCAGTATGAAAAACAGAAAATACTGAAGTGAGGAAAGCAAATTGCATCTGAACAATAGAATTGTGCCTACCTCTTGCGCGGACTGTTACTTAATATGTTATTACGCACTGTACAAGTACTCGACGCTCTGTCAGCCGTTTTAATGTATCTGTAAATGTATCCTTAATAAAATAAAAGTCCGATTTTTTCCAGCAACTCCAACCCCGTGCGAATCAGACGAAGACATGTGTAGTAACAAGCGATGTATACCTAAAATCTTCTTCTGCGACGGTGAAAATGACTGTGGTGACGATTCCGACGAACAGGGGTGTAGTAAGTGCATATTGTACACTCGTGAATGACGTGTAGTAAGTGCAACTGTGTTAAGATGAAAACCAGACTTAGGTACAATGTAACAAAGTGATTTTATAAAAAATAACGAAAAGTAATTCGAAATGTGTCTGATCGAAAGAAAGCTTGTGGAATCAGAATAGCTTTTCTCTGAGTATTATACGTTTATAAGATGTTCATCAATATATCTTGGGTGTTTACCGTAGCTTTATCTGAAAAGGAAATAGGAAAGACAATATCTTGATATTCTTTGCTTGTGCTTTTATATCAGTTTATCAGCATCAGATGTTTGGTAAATGTGTTCACACTAGAAATTACGCAAACTATCCCGGTAAACCACAAACGTCAGTTGTAAAGAGTTTCACATCAAATTCGACTTAATTGAGGCAGGCTCGCAAAAAGAATAGATGAGAAATTGATAAAGTTGTCAGTGTTGTCGCCGGACAATTTTTTGTCGAGCTCCAAGTCAGGACAACGGCGACTTTGAATTTTGGTAGCGCTCGGCACAATTTCGTTCGTTTCAAAATTTGTGTTCGCACTAGTAGTAGGTCACTATTAACATATATTTTTTGTTATTCAGCTAAAAAAATTCCTAGTGTGAACGGGGTCTTACCGACTTTATATTTTGCATTAATAAAATTATCTTTGACAATTCTAGGTTAGGATAAACTTTCTCAGACACCGTCAAACTTATAGCTTTTATCATTATTCATGCTCTCTCAAGCCGCGCCACCGGGGTCCAAGTGTCCTGCTCGTTACTTCTACTGTGGTAACAGCTCAATGAGTAGAGGTCAATGCATCAAAAAGAGCTTCCGCTGCGATTATGAGATAGACTGTACGAATGGATTCGACGAGCAGGGATGCGGTGAGTTGCACAGTTTGCACCATAAACCTGTCCCTCACATCCCCTGTCGGTATGAATTTATTGCGCTTAGAACTTATCAAATCGAATCACGTACTACTTTTGTGCATTTACGTTTTGTTTCGTAGTACCATGAGGGTGAGGGAAAGACGGTTTGGACCCGTTTTTATAAAGTGCGCGCGCAATAGACCCTGATCACATGGCGCCCGTGTTGGCTAGAAACAATAGGTTTTGCAAGGTTAACCTTAGCCTGCATAGCCAGGTGTTCTTGTGGGAATAGGACGCTCCCTAGAACGCCTGGTTACGCAGGCTAAGTTAGCCTCGAACTTATTAGTTTCAGAACGAGTTTAATTTAGACTAGCGAAGACAATTTCATCCTTCTGGGACTCAACTTGGCCAACATGCGAGAAGTAATGTTTCAAGGCCGACAATGAGGACTGGACGGGGTTTCAAAGTCCGCGCAATTAGTTCCAGTCCGGAAAGGACGGTTTGAACCCGTTTTGATAAATTGCGCGCGCAATAGACCCTTCTCATGCACGGGAACTAATTGCGCGAACTTTGAAACCCCGTCCAGTCCGAATTGGAGGCCTTGAAACGACTTAAAAACCTACTAATTAACAACATCCATTTTGAAACTTCATGCATTTAGAGCTTCGATATTTCAGGCTTGTAGGTTGTACCTGTGCATTTACATATATAGTTGCTTTTTTAACTTAAGTAATTAAACGCCCATTATTAATGAAAAGACGGAATGTTAATAATTATGCGCTTATTCTCGTGGGAGTACATGTTTACAGCTGGGCGTGAAATTATAGTTTGACGGACATGCGCAGTGTCTGGGAAGTCTGCAAAAAGATAGGTCCCACATTGGAGAGACGGTCTCTTCACATTTTTCACCGATTGGGAAAGTCAGTGATCGGTTGCGAGACTTCCCCTCGTTGGACACTTAAAGGGGAACTGAACCCTAAAATCAACCCAACGTCTTTACAAAGATGTATTCTAAAGAAATTAGTTATCCTTTTTTATTTTTCTGTGTTGCGCGTCTATGAGGAGAAAATTAGTCTCCAAGTTCGATTTCCCGCTGAAAAATCTATATTGTGTGGCGGCTCAATTCAGTGCAAATTTCCCCATAACGTACGTCACACATACCAAGAAAGAACGATCACACCTCCAGCACAAAGAAAACACAATGGTCCGCAATTAGAAGCCATTAGTCCTGCTATTCAATGTCGGGGACAGCATGGCAAAACTAATTTATTCCCCATATATACATCACAAATAACGAGACTTGAGCCGTCTGTACATAGCGGAGGCTGTGAGTAAGGTTTTCGGATTTTCTCTTCCTAGACGCGCAACACAGAAACATTAAATAGCAGAACTTATTTATTTCGAATATATGTTTGTATAGACATTGGGTTGATTTTAGGGTTCAGTTCCCCTTTAACTGTTTAATAAAACATCAGTGACCGTATCATCACGGAGTGAACGTGATGTTTAATTAATCACAGAGAGTATTTCTAGCTGAAAATTTCAAATCCTTGGACTGCAAAAAATCATTTCCTAGTCCTTGAACTGGAAAAAAATTAAAATTCTCCGCGGAGTACTTTCCGTGGTATCCAAGTATTGCACGTGGTACAAATGGAGACCTCTGGTTGGCTACTTACCTAATGAATTATTAATGAGGTTTTTAAGAGTCAATAGAAACCCTTACCCGTATAAACGGTATTTTCTTGTTGACTTTAGCCTCTCCTAACATAACCAACACACCTGCAAACATCACCACGATCATGGTAGGAGCTACCTACTACTGCACATGCGTCGCTTTCGGCATCCCTGCGCCCCTGTTGTCATGGAGACTTAATGGTCAGCGGCTCCCTGATACATCGAGAATAACAGTGGAAACATCAGGCGGACGAAGTCAGCTGACAGTTACGAACGCGTCCAAGGACGATGCAGGAAGTTATGAATGTCAGGCGATGAATTCCGTAGGGAAAGTTCGTACCAGGCCTAACTGCGTGCTACAAGTACGAGGTGCGTAAAGAATTCGTACTGAGTCAAATACGTTTTATTCTATAAACTACAGTGTTTTACAAGGATTTCCAGCACTAAGAAAAATCGTATCTGAACACGTAAAAATACGTGGCCTTTCAGCCAATCAGCGATTGCACGTCACGCGCTTACCTTTGCTTCGACCTTGCTTCAACCGGGCCCAGGTCAAGTATTGTTTATAAAATACATAAAATAATACATGGACGCTAGAAGATATGGATTTATCTTCTCGTGTGCAACTCGATATCCCACTAGTTCACTGCGTTCACTCGTGAGACATCGAGTTAAACACTCGAAGATAAATTCCATATCTCCGCATACCCATGTATTATTCTCTAGTTATTTATATTTGCTTCATTATCAATAAATTGGGAATTGTACGTTTGCCAATGTTGTTGTCGACATATCATCGCTTCCGAAGACGGAAATTTTAAATTCGGTATCACGGATGTTTACCCTTTGACCTTTACGATTTGCGCGACTCAATCGAATTTCGTATGATATGAAATTCCTAGCTTGAATGCGTAAAAACAACAACGATATAATAGGCCACTTCCGAGATATGCCTCACGTCCTACGTACAAAGGAATCAATACGAGGCTTCGTGCATAATGCTCAGTCGTTCGAATGTAAAACGGTGTTAATTTTCTATTATTCTTTCTCGTAATTTCATTGGTTGATACTCGTACATTCAATAACAAAACAGCAAGGCAATATATTTTCATTATATTATTTTTTATGTTTCAATTTAGTTTTGATCAAACTACTTGTGGTCTGATTTCAAAGAAATCATTATTAGGGAAAGTTCTCAAATTTGTGATTCAAATATCTTTTGTCTTCCCCCTTTCCGATTGGTTGGTTGGTGATTTCTTTCATTTTTCACAGCAAAAATTGCCAACAGCGTACAGTGTCCTTTATCTTTAGTTTATAACTTTGACTGTGGACATCTCAGACAGCACTTAAGGCATATTCAAGCAAAATCGTTATTGGGAATTGCTGCACCCTATTGTCATTTGCTCCTGTTCGTTGTCCAACCATAACTTAATATCTAAGGCCCGGTTCAAACGTCGAACTTTTCATGACCGATCCTAATTAGATCAAAGAAGCCGCCTAATTATCTTTTGTTTCAATTGAGTTCGGCGCATGAAAAGTTCGACGTTTGAACTGGGCCTAAGATTCTGACATTTTAAAGGTTTGCTGTGCTCAACTTCTAAGTTTGACTACAATCCTGATACGACAGTTTTGATGTTTGTCATCGAGTCAATTAAATAAACCATTAACACGACTCATTTATTTCAAGACTTGGTTTTGCACTCTTAAGTAAATGTCATACCAAATCGTTCCTTTCAATGGATGACCGTACTATTTGTCACTTAACAAATCACACACATTTTTCCATTTTCTGTACTCGTATTGATCATAGAAATGACGCCATAAAATGTTCACACATCTACGCGAGTTGTTTCACTGCAAAGTTTGGGACATTTTATGGCGTCATTTCTATGATCAATACGAGTACAGACAATGGCAAAATGTGTGCGATTTGTTTTTTACAACGACGAAGCACTTATACTTCAAATGAGTGCGTAATAAACTGCTTTCGAGTCGAAAAAGGCCATTGAAAGTCAAAACGTAAACACTTCTAATTACCGTTGCCGAGAGAAAGCTTTCTTAGACAAATGGCAATTTGGTTCACCGATTAACTTCTGTAATTAACGGAATGCATGTGAAATCCTTTCATTTTTTTTTTCTGGATCAGAAAAGTTATTGTTATATAATTGAAAACTTCTGAGCTCTGAGAGAACTAGTCTAGTCACAAAGTCTGACTACACTGAGTACAAATTCGCCGAAACTTTCTCCACTCAAGAGAAAACTCTCATTTTGCCAAATAGCACACTACAAAGAAGTTTGACTCACCGATTGACTTCTCCTATTAATAAAATGCTTGTGAAATCCTCACTTTCTTGTTTTTGGATGCGAAGTTAACATCCATTTGAATTCACAAACCTCGCCGTGAAAGCACTTCCAGTTTGCAAAGCTACCACGGCTTGCGAGTGACGTCATTTTCATTGTATGTACTTATTTTGCATATAGCGGAGAGTCAATCAGAACGCGAGAAAGTTGGATGCTGTTGTAAAAACAACGATGGCGTCTATCTACCTCTTTGAGTTTTATCCATTTATTTGTTAGTTCGTATTTTAAGAACACTAAGACGCTCTGTTATATTCGCAGCCCCTGGTGACGCGTGTAAACCGCCAGTATTCAACGCAATCGCCATGTCAGAGCGTGAATGCCATCGCTGCTTCTGCATGGGTGTCAGCCAGGATTGTTACAGTGCATCGATCTACAAGGAAAGGGTACCGACAAAACAATCTTAAGAGACGCAAACATAAGCGCAAGCAATACACGCATACGCATTAACGATTACGGCACTGCGTCTGCGTATGTTGCGTACGCTTATGCTTGCTGCGCAAGTGTGAATCATACTTTAGTGTTTTGTCTTCAGCCACAATTTTACCTAAGACGCTGAACATATTCATTAAAGAAAACTCATATACAGACAACGAGGTTCCGTGTACTGTAGTAACAAATAAATATTCAGTGAAGAGCGTTTATGGGGTTTCTCAGTCCTCGAAGAGATTTGATAGTTGTTAGACAGAGTATTGTGATCAACTAAGAGTTGGTAAGAATATCTGACGATTTTCTAGCTCTTGAAATATCAGCTGCACTTTTACTACGGCGGTCAGCATGTGCATATCAACTCTTAGTTGATAAAACACATTAAATGGCACGCTGGTCCATCATAAAATGCAGCAATATGATTGGTTCCCTGAGCGGTCGGAATCCTGCAGGCTGGACCACTCAGCCAGATCGTTGCAAGATTGAGCTTCTTGATTGATATTGGTACCACCCGAAACATCGCAAAAAAGGAGCCACAAATATACGTGGATTAGCTGAGTGTAATATTGAAACACTTTCAAAGTTAGATAGATTAATGAGGATATTGGTCTCGTTATTTTGTGTGTGTATATATACCTTGTCCTTCGGGCTCGGTCCGTACATACACAACAAATAACTCGACCAATAATGATACTTAACTGCCACGTCATCCATTGTCATTAATGTGCCAACCAGAGATCCACTGGTTCCTGACA
This sequence comes from Actinernus sp. WN-2022, assembly GCA_030867875.1. NCBI lineage: Eukaryota > Metazoa > Cnidaria > Anthozoa > Actiniaria > Actinernidae > Actinernus > Actinernus sp. WN-2022. The sequence goes on along the minus strand of JAOWCC010001368.1, from coordinate 49,395,988 downwards.
CAAAGCGGCCTTTTTAAATCAAGGGGTATTAGCATAACAATTGTAATGTTTATCATTACGAAGTATCGTTAACCCGCATCTGTTCCTCACGCGCGCTTGGTCAGTAACCTCTATGTATCTGACTTCTCTCGTAACGCTGACCTATACGATAGCGCTAGAGCAGTTAAATAGAACCTGACCTTCACTGCATCCAGAATTTCATTCAGAGGCACGCCATTTTCACATGCCGGCGAATGCCGAGGGCTCTCAGCCGTCTCTTCAATGTGCTAACCCTAAACGATTGATAGATATAATATACATAGCATATAATGTGACCATTACTGTAACATGGATCGTGAACATCAGTTTTACCAGATTTAGTCTCGTACGTACCTCCATTCCACGCCGAAATGACACTTCAAGTATTCCGCTATTATATATTTACATTTTCTGTTACATAAATCTTTTACCCATTGACTCATTATCCAACACTTATTCCTCTCTCGAAGATTAAAACAATGTTCACTGATCACGGAGAAACGCATGGATTTAACCTCATCGAGGCATCAGGAGCCAAGATACATCGATCGTTGTACAGGGTGGATAACAGATCTCAAGAGCTTGTTTCTGGGAATATGACCGGAAATGTTGCCTACTACTGGAAGCTCCCACACAAGTATCTTGGAAAAAAGGTTACTCTTTGCATTTTTCTCAGGTTCCGCTACTGCGCTTTGTTGTAATTGTTCTAAAATGTTTTTTTTTATAAATGGTTCCACAATTGTTCGGGGTTAAGGCTTAATATGTTAAAACAACTTTATCGCTTTTTTTGTTGAACTTTTTCCTCAGTCTATAAAATGAACGACTAAAACAATGTAAATATCTGAAGGAAATATCGTGATACTAATACAGGAAACATTTAAAACAATGGCCCATTTATATGTAACCGTTTTCTGTTTCCATACTTGTCACTCTACCGATGTAAGCGAAATGCTCTAATTAATAACAGATGTAAACAAAAGTCATGGTAGGCATCTATGATGGTGTCATGCCGCAAATTACTTTTCCCGATTCACTTGTTTTATAGATTATCTTCTAATATAATGTACTTTTGCAGTTCGTGAGCTATGGAGGAACACTTCAGTATGCAATACGTTATTCAACTTCACCGAAAAGTGTTGGTGTAAGAAAATTGCGAAGAAGTCTAAACTCAGAAAGAACCGCTGATGCTACTGGGTTTATTACATTAGCTCACTTATTACGTACCTCGCGTGATGTCACTCTACCTGCTGGAGAGGTTCAGGCTGAAGGGGGAGACAGAAGAAGTGACGAGCCTACAGCTATCCAACCTACAACCATAATCCATTTTACCACCAGTCAGCGTACTACCACAGATCCACCTACCACCAGTTTACCTGCTACCTCAGATCAACATACCACCACACAACCTCCTACCACAGATCCACCTACCACCACACAACCTACTACCACCGATCCACCTACCACCAGTCTACCTGCTACCTCAGATCAACATACCACCACACAACCTACTACCACAGATCAACATACCACCACACAACCTGCTACCTCAGATCAATATACCACCACACAACCTACTACCACAGATCCACCTACCATCATACGACCTACTACCACAGATCAACATACCACCACACAACCTACTACCACAGATCCACCTACCACCAGTCAGCTACCTGCTACCTCAGATCAACATACCACCACACAACCTACTACCACAGATCCACCTACCATCATACGACCTACTACCACAGATCAACATACCACCACACAACCTAGTACCACAGATCCACCTACCACCAGTCAGCGTACTACCACAGATCCACCTACCACCAGTCTACCTGCTACCTCAGATCAACATACCACCACACAACCTACTACCACAGATCCACCTACCACCACACAACCTACTACCACAGATCAACATACCACCACACAACCTACTACCACAGATACACCTACTACCAGTCAACATTCTACAACAGATCCACCTATCACCACACAACCTACTACCACAGATCCACCTACCACCAGTCAACCTACTACCACAGATCCACCTACCACCACACAACCGACTACCACAGATCCACCTACCACCATTCAACCTACTACCACATATCCACCTACCACCAGTCAATCTTATACAACAGATCCACCTACCACCACACAACCTACTACCACAGATCCACCTACCACCAGTCAACCTACTACCACAGATCCACCTACCACCACACAACCGACTACCACAGATCCACCTACCACCAGTCAACCTACTACCACAGATCCACCTACCACCAGTCAACCTTCTACAACAGAACCACCTACCACCACACAACCTACCACCACAGATCCACCTACCACCACAAAACCTACTACCACATATCCACCTACCACCACAAAACCTACTACCACAGATCAACATACCACCACACAACCTACTACCACAGATCCACCTACCACCAGTCAACGTACTATCACAGATCCACCTACCACCAGTCAATCTTCTACAACAGATCCACCTACCACCACACAACCTACTACCACAGATCCACCTACCACCAGTCAACCTACTACCACAGATCCACCTACCACCACACAACCTACTACCACAGATCCACCTACCACCAGTCAACCTTCTACAACAGATGAACACACCACCAGACTACCTACTACTACAGATCAGCCCATCTCAAGTGAAATTCCTTCCACAGATCAACTAACCACCAGTCAACCTACAACAGATCCACCTACCACCAGTCCACCTATTATCACAGATCAACCCATCACCAGTGAACGTACTACCACAGATCAATCCACCACCACACAACCGACTGCCACAGATCAATCCACCACCAGTCAACCTACCATATATCCACCTACCACCAGTCCACCTATCATCACAGATCAACACACCACCAGTCAACCTAACACAGATCCACCCACCACCAGTCAACCTACTACCACACAACCTACTGCCACAGATCAACCCAGCACCAGTCAACCTACTGCCACAGATAAACCCACCACCAGTCAACCTACTACCAATCAACCTTCCACTGCAGGTCAACCAAGCACCAGTAAACGCAACACTAGTCAACCTACTGCCATTCATCCTATTTCTAGTCAACCTATCATCACAGGTCAACCTCTCACCGGTCATCCTACTACTAGTCAACCTACTGCCAGCGAATCCACTATTAATGTTCGAGGAACTCCTACTAGTAAACATGAGACTGTCACGCAGACAGAAGCAACTAGTCTGCCTGTTACCTCTGGTCAACCCACGACTACTGTCACTACATCCAAGAAAGCATCAACAAGCAGGCAGTCTGCTGCCACCAGCCAATCCTCCAGCTCAAGAACCACTTTCAGCGCTACCTCTCAACCTACAGGTAAAGGCAAACCTACCACAACCAGTAATGGTATTGTATCGAAGATGGGATTTTTTCTAAACATCTACGCAAGTGATTAGAGCAGATTTGGTATGATGGGACAAACTACGGCAATGACTACGGCACGGCTACTGTACGGTATGCCGTGACATTGAAATAGTTTCCCATTGTGATTGTCTTTCTTGTCCAATCAAATTACAGAGTTACGGTACAGTACGTTACGACACGGTTACGGTAAGGCTACGGACTTGCGGTAGTTTGTCCCACTCATACGAAACCCGCTCTATGTACTGAATTTGAAACAAGCGGGGCTGCTGGTTTTAAGACCCTACGAAACATTATAATTATAAAATCTACGAAACTTTATGAAATGATGTTTATGGCATCTGTTATAATATTCTTCACGTATCCAGCTCCTTATAGTATAACATGTGTTGCTGTGACTTCTATTCAGACTCCTGTATCGTGGGTAAGCATACGTACGCTGTCGGAGATATCTTTGTTACTGAAGATTGTAGTCGTCGCTGTCTATGTGACGAAGGTGGACGCCCAGCATGTCTTGATCTTTGTCCTCCGATGAACATCCACTGTAATTCAGATGAAGAAAATGTGGAGGTGTCTGTCCGGGTGAAGGGCACGGACTGCGTTTGTCAGGAGATGACCTGTTCTAAGAAAGGTACAACAAATATTTAGTAATGAGACGTAAGATTTGTTGTTGTTGATGATATCACTGTTGTTAATAGAGAGGATTTCGTATTTATTAGTGGGTAAGTTATGGCAATAACTTAGAGCACGGTTACTGTATGGCATTTATTTTTTTAAAGGAGAACTGAACGCTAAATTAATATGACGACTATAAAAAAACTTCAAGAGAAATACGTTCTGCTATTTAATTTCTTTGTGGTGAACGTCTAAAAAGAGGAAATACGTTTTGAAGGTCGAAAAATAGCCAATTCTCCGCTGATAAAGCTAGTTTATGTGGCGGCTCAATTCAGTGTTTTTTCCCGTATCGTACATCATGCATACCAAGGAAAAACAACCACACCTTCAGCACAAAGAAAGCACAATAGTGGGCAATTATGTGTCTTTAGTCCATCTGTTCAAAGCCGAGAACAACATGACAAAACTAATTTATTTCCCGTATCGTACGTCACAGATTACATGAATTGAGCCGTCTGTACTTAGCGGCGGTTGGGAGGAAGATTTGCAGATTTTCTTTCCTTTGACGCAAAACACAGTAAAATAAATTTTGGCACGAGTCTTTTCATGTTTAGATCTACTCATTAAGCTAAAGTTGATTTTAGGCTTCAGTTCTCCTTTAAACAGTTGCCTATATTTATATAGACTTGCTTCAAGTCGAACTCTCTGAGTCACTGGGTAAGCGATTACTGGGTCAAAAATCGAGCGCGAGAATCGAAGCAAGAGGCGAGTTCGACTTGTTTCACTTGCAGAAAATTGAATCGGGGGATTATGTTTTGACGCGAAAACGCGTTTCAGGGGCGGAGCTTACATTTCGCGCCTTTGACAATCTCTTTCTGAGTACAATCAAATTGTAAATACCACATCCACGGTCGACTGACTTGACACGTCAACGTACAATGCATGAAGAATTGACGCTTTGTGATTGGGCAAATGTTAGTACATCATAAGCCACGCCTCCAGTTGAAAAATCAACCGGTAAATTTGGCGCGCTGCAAGTGGGAAAAGTCCTTCGTACGGGGGCTAAGAAGGACTTGAGAAAGTCTAATATTTATACTACAAACACAGAACCTTACAAGTGCAATGGTGCGAAACTAAACAAAAAGAAAAAGGAGGTGCTAACCTACTAATACAAAAACATATTACAATTTACACAGTGCAAATTATCCTTGAGTCGTTACGTTTTGAGCTCGTTTTAGCCAGTCATATATGGGTTGCCATTTCGTTTGGAATTTTTCATCCTTATGTTTGTTGATGGCAGATTCTCTTTCAATGATTGCAATTTTGCTTAAGAGGATAAGGAAGCTTGGATAAGGAAGCTGTGCGGTGTTTAGGTTTAGCGTTTGCGATGTGTTGTTTAACCACCATTTCCTGAAACATTCCCAGAAACTTTTTGCTTCGACACATTGGGCGAACATATGTTCTAAAGTGTGTCTCTCAACACAGAACGGGCATTGATCGCTGTCCTTTATTTTAACTTTGAAGAGAAAATCATTTGAGCAAGAATGTTGTGATTAATCTTGTATTGGAATATGCGTAATTTTATCTCTTTTGTAATAGCGAACAGAAGTGTGTAAATTTCTTTTAACTGCCTGTCTTAATTTGTCAAAAATAGTTTTTTCTGGTCTTGTCTGTCTGTTTGTCTCTCTCTGTCTCAATAATAATAATAATAACTTTATTTATATAGCGCAAATACATAACGTGTTCTAAGCGCTTTACATTTAGTAATACATAATGAAAAATACAAAAACTGATAAAGGAATTCGATAACAATAGAAGGAATGGCAACAAGTAATATTCAGACTAAAAATAAACTAGTCTAGAACTTCAAAATAGAAACTTTACTACTCGATTTGATATGGAGAGCTAAATTGTTCCAAAGTTGAGGAGCAGCAATAGAAAAAGCAGAGCGACCATATGATTCTAACTTATACCCAGGTTTATCTAAAGATAAAGTAGACGAAGAGCGAAGTTGTCTAGTCGGTATGTAACGAGTAAAAAGTTCCTCCATATAGGCCGGTGCAAGATGATTTAGAGATTTATAAGTAAGCAGCAAGATCTTGAAAATTATGTACTTCTTCACAGGTAGCTAATGCAGATCCATAAGACCAACCCCCCTTTCACAAAATCCTAGATCAACCCCCGAATTTTCACCTTTTCTTCTTCTCTTTTATCAGCAGCTACACCCACCAGCACTAGACCAACCCTGCGACCTACTACAGACAACATCGATCAATCATTTGGCGACGTCGTACTTGTGGTAAGGCTATCACGCCTTCACTAATTCAAACTTCAAAGTGATCAACTATACCTCATTGCCATTTCCCTTGAGTTATAACCGGAGAAAAATAGACGTTACAAATAGTTTTGAACGTGGCCTCATTTAAGGAAAACAACTATTAATTTGCCGTGATGTTAAAGCAATCTAGCGCTAATGGTTCATGCTGCATGTATAAAATGTCTAGTTAAATAGTGTTTACATCAATGGAAAATCTATTACTAATCAGTGCCGTAAATACAGGGAAAAGGTAATGAATCGTTGTTCTTCTGTTGATCAATTGATGGTAAGGGTTTCATGATCCGAAATCCATTCGTAAGTGAAGCATATGGATAGTAAGTGAGCTGCCTTCTAAAATATGTATGTATGTATCATTAACAGTTGATCTCTTCGTTTCTTTTTCAGGGACAAGGGATTATTCTTGCCTACAATCACATTATTGATCCCCGTCCTGAGCAGTTGACAATTCTTAAGGTTCCTATAGTAGAGGTAAGGGACAATTGCATTCCCTTGCTTTGTCGCCATTTTATACAGGGCGCCTAACCGCAGAGGTTTTTGGTAATAAAAATGGTGTACTTTTTGCCCAACACACGTACCTTACCGGTGGATACCTTTGCTAAAACCATAATGGTGTTTAACCTTCTCCCTCCTTGCCGAACAGGATGTTTGGCACACACCTGACGGGCGGAGGGCCTCCCGTGCAGACATGATGAATGTGCTGTCTAATGTGGACTCTATTCTTATTCGGGCAGCTCACGCAGGCGCTGTAACGTTTAAAACCTTCAGGTGAGCTTGAGAGTGTCGAGGGCATCCTTAGATATGACACCTGAAGAACTATCTAATCGAGCCAGTAATTGAAAGTTCGTTTGATAACTTATTTACATGAAACTGTTCCTCCGCGCTTTGGTATACACATTCGTCGTACAGCGTGCATAACAGCTCCTCTTAAACTAAAAGAAATTGAAACTTAAATAGTTAAGCTACATGGTACGTGAGTGGTTTAAGGTTTCGTAACCTAGGAAACCGTGCAGCGCGCAAAGTATCTGGGCTCAGATAGAGGTATATGGTATAGCATACCGGCCTGGCAAATCGTTAATTATGCACCGCTGGCCGAAAGGGTGAAAGTTCTGCATGGGAATCAAGTACGATTTTCCGTGGGTTAAACTTTTTTAGTAAATAAATTTATAACTTAGTAAACGCGAATTATGTTCGAAGATACTAGCATCATAATGCTAATCTCAAATTCGAACTGAAATAAAGTATATGTATGTATGTATGTAATTACAAGTTAAGAAAGCCTTTTAAAGTCTTAGGCTTAACTTTTTGGCGAAAGAGTTCCCATACGTATTTTAAATTAGAAACAAGGGCGACTTCCTTTGTTTTCTTTCAAAGAACACGAGGCACGCGCTCTGTGCTCATCAAAGCGCATGCGCGGGACGTTTTGCCGCGGTGTGAGGGTATAGATCGTTTGCAGTATCGTCACAAAAAAAATTCCCTCAAGAAAAAAACTGATATTAGTAAAATATGTTTAATGTTGTATATAGAGCAGGTAAACATATATAAATGACCGAACGTTTGAAGCAATAGAGTACTTCGTAACCGAGCTGGCGAACAAATAATATTCGAACAATTTAGTGTAATTAGTATGTGGCGGCCATGTTGGTGTACAGCTTTAGTAGCCTAAGATGGCTCTACAAATAAAGCTGTTTTTCACATCAATATGATTAGCGTTCACTTTAAAACACTTTAGATATAATTTTTGAAGGTCAATCAAGTCTAACATTATAAATTGGCCGAAATATTTGGATTTTCATGACATTTAGGAAACACGCTGAACTGGGCTGTCACAAATTTCAAAATATTGTAACTCAAAAACGTATCACGGTATCAACGTGAAGAATACTGAAAATACCGACCTCTAATTAATATAACAAAAAAACAGCTCTATAGATATTATAGTTTATATTTTAGAATGTTGATGACGTCACATGCGAACGATCTATAGCTATACAAGCTATGTCATATCATTCTTGAATCTTATCATCATGTTGTTTTACATTATTCTACTTGATTTACTTACAAATCTGATGGCATTTATATGCATGAGGACGAATGAAAAGCCTCTGGTTGCCAGAAAAAGTCAATGACACTACACCGTGTTTCTCTCCAGCATTAAGGACGTTTTCCTAGACGTGGCCGTGACTGAGAATACGGGCCTGGGACGAGCAGTGCATGTTGAGCAATGTCGTTGTCCTCCTGGTTACCAGGGCCTCTCGTGTGAGGTAATGAGACATGGTGTCTATAGAGCTTTCCCACGCCTCGGCCATCTTGGAATAAACCTATTGTTAAAGCTTACACAGCCTCGGTTAAAAACGTTTGAGACCGATGCTGGGTAAGCATTAACAGTAGGTTTATTCCAAGATGGCCGCCGCATGGGAAAGGTCTATTAAACGTAGCGGTAACAAAGGGACTTCATACCACGATATTCCATGTTTTCATCATCACGAGTGTAATGCTTCAGGCATAAGTGTCCCAGAATGCTTCCTGTAATGTACTAGGCTGTTGTATGAAATATTGTTTTAAATTCTATCAGTTTCTATATCCTAGCTTTGGTCGTGCGACGTTACAGAATTTTATGAACGAGTCAGGATAAACAATTCAGAAACTAACTTTGTAAACTACCGATATATCCTCTGTGATTCTCCACCTATAAATCGGGGATTTGCGAGGAAGATTAAAAGATATTAAAAGATTAAAAATATTGTTTATCCTCACTCGTCCCAGTCCTGCGCGTTTTACTTATTTTCCCGCTGAAACTCCGAACACCATCCAATAACACAGCTTTATTACCAACAATTTATCGCAAATGTAATTACATCGCGAAAAAGTAATGTAAAAGTCACTCAGAATACATGAGGCTAATCTAGCTAAGTAACTATTTAATACAAAATTTCACATATTACAAATATAGTTGAACTTCAAGCTAATTCTCAGAGCTTATTTTATAACTGTTATTGAGAACGCGAAACAAGTCTTCATGGTTTTACCTTGCGGGCATTTTGCCTTTCTGTTGCCCTAGTTCGTAATTATTGTTCTCTTTGTACGTTTGCCGTTGTTTGTAATTCTTGTATGAAGACCCATTTATAATTTTAATAAAATTCTCATAATCTTACCTTTCCCAGTCCTGCTCGTCTGGTTATACTCGAGACAGAACTGGTAACCAATTCCCAGTCCGCTGTATTGATTGCCAGTGTCACGGTCACTCGAACCAGTGCGACCCTAACAATGGAACTTGTTTTGTAAGTATTGTATGCAATAGGCCTTTTGCAGCTAACAGTCACGTGCTGATATAATACTTCATTATCGAATGAATTGAGCTCTTGATCCCCATGGCCAAGGTGTTGCCATGGAAGCTGAAGAGCAAGCTATCTTCAAAGAGGCAGTTTTAGAAAGATCGACAATCGATTGGAGGTGGAAAATAGCATTTACAAATATGTTTTGCTAATACACAACAGCCTGGTATTCTGAGGTACTAACAATCACTCATGATTGTAAACTGCAAGGCAGTACATTGTGCCATAATTATAGCAGTCTGTATCCCAAAAATAACCATGTGAAACACAACAGCCTGGTATTCTGAGGTATTAACAATCACCCACGATTGTAAACTGCACGGCAGCACATTGCGCCACAATAGCAGTCCATATCGCAAAAATAACCTTGTGAAGCGCATTTGGATATATTCATATAGAATTTGCGCTATATAAATGAATACCTTTTTTTATTTTTATTTCGTACAAGGTCGACTTTAAATAAATGAAGTCAGATATTTTTGCCATCCAGTACAACCGCGTGATAACCTAATTGCAACATTGCCCATTGCTGAACAAAATCGTGGCGCGCTGACCTAAAGGATACAGTATTTGGATTTGGGGGGAGGGGTTTGGGGGAATTTGGACTGAAATAGTTAAATATTAGGCTTTGGAGAAATTATTATTATTTTTCTATAAAAAAAGAAAGCTTTATAACACATAGATCATGACTTTTGTGTCTTTGAATCTACTCAGAACTGTAATCATAACACTGAAGGCCCCTTCTGTGACAGATGTCAATCTGGTTTCTATGGTGACGCGAGGAAGGGCACGCCTACTGATTGTCCCCCATGCCCATGCCCTCTCACTCGTGCGCCCAACAGGTAAGACATTTGTTGTTATAGAAGTCATCAGCTAATATTTCAGTTGCTTAATAATCTAGATTATCGATCCTGTTTATGTATCTGCTAATTGTTTGCACCAATATGTAGAACATTTGTGTTAAAGAAACCTTCATTGAAATAAACAATGTTTTCTCTTAAATGTTTGTTATGGATACGTAAATGTAATGCTGTGTTTGTTTTCTGTAAATTGTAGACTAGGGGCGCGTTCTATTGACCGTATTCCAGAATAAGAATAGATGGAATAATCTCTGAAAATCACTGGTTCAGGCACATTTTGCACTGTAAGCTACTAACGTTTGCTGAAATGCGATATTCAGGATACATATTGTATTCCATAGATAAAAATTCCCGATATAAGTGATTTGTAGTGATAATTCTGTGTATTCTTATTCCGGAATACGGGGGTTTCTCAGTGTAAGCATGTCCTGAAATTGTTAAAGCAAAAGTGCACTTGAAAACTCTTGAAAACTTCGCTAAATTCCCCATTAAGTTCAGGTGTATTTAGACTCGTTCTATTAATGATTTGGGATTTTAAATGGTTAGGGTTTTTTCAAATTTGGGGGTTAGGTTTTAGAAGGCTTGTATGAAAATTCGAAAAAATGAATTATTAATATGCTTACACTGAGAAAGCGCCCGGAATACGGTCAATCGAACGCAACCTGGATGTCAGTTATGGACCGCTTGTCCTATCCATCAAACTCATTTGAATTTCCAAGACGCCGCCATATTGGATCGATCACGTCATAAGATTCAAGATGGGGGCGCCCGCAAAATTCAAATGAGTTTGATGGATACAAAAATCGGTCCATAACTGACATCTAGTATTCAATTTACAGCAGACAAACACAGCATTAGATTTAGGTATCCATAAGGAACATTTGGGGGCGAACATGTTTTTTTCAGTGGAGGTTCCCTGTGTTTGTCAATACTCCAATTGAATATTTCGTCCTGCTTTTGTCAGTCATAGAGATTCTGTTGTAGTGAGCATCTGTCTTTCTTAGGTTCAGCTCCACGTGTTACTTGGATGAAGATGAGCTGCCCACGTGCGACGCGTGTCCAAAAGAGTACGAAGGGCGGAACTGTGAGAGGTGGGGAGAGTAATATTTTGCCTTTTATAGCACGTTGTACCTTGATGAATTTTACGCATCACCGCCATTTTGAAGGGGAATCCGGCACACCATGCTGCGGAGCAATGCTTCTGTGCAAGAAGTTGTTGTTATTTACGCCTGCTTTCACAGTTTTTGCTACTAGGATTGCATATAAGTAGGTACAGATGAGCAACTTATTGCTCTTAGAGCAAATGTTAAGATTAAATAATGTTTAAATAAATATAAAAAAATGTGTACAAATGATATTATATCTGTGCATCAAATATCGCAGACTATTATACGACGTGGCGTTTTCGAGTGCAAATACAGGATAACACGAGTGCAAATTGCATGGGTCACGAACAGGTTTGTACAGGTTTATTCAACAGTTAAACGGTTTTGTAAGCGCGCGAGCCAATCAAAATGAGGCTGTTAGATTAATAACCAATCAGCTTTTAGCGCGCGTAAACAGTTTTTTCTTCAGCGCCAGTGCCCCGGCCCGACATTTGGCTTCCAAAAAGTCTGATAGTGTCTGCTCTCGAGATAGATTCTTCAAACTGAGCTGTAAGATAAGCGAAAATAAACACTTTTTTCGTGTTAGCCGTCGTATAATAAACAACTTCATTACACGCAAAGTTGTGTAATACACCTGGGAATTTATCTTCGTCAATTTTATTTTTCTCGCCTTTCAGAACTGACTCGTAAAAATACCTAACCGTATTACACAACTTTTCGTGTAATAACCTCTTTGTACTAACTGATCGAATATATCAATTGTATAGAGGTTCTGTTTCTACACATGACTCAAAGCATTAATGCATAACCAAAGTTACACATGTCGTGATACATGTTTCCCTTAAAGGGGAACTGAACCCTAAAATCAACCCAACGTTTATACAAACATGTATTCGAAATAAATAGGTTCTGCTATTTTATTTTTCTGTGTTGCGCGTCTATGAAGAGAAAATCCGAAAACCTCCCTACCAACCTCCGCTATGCACAGACGGCTCAAGTCTTGTAATTTGTGACGTAAGGTACGGGGAATAAATTAGTTTGGCCATGCTGTCCCCGACATTGAAAAGCAGGACTAATGCTTCTAATTGCGGACCATTGTGTTTGCTTTGTGCTGGAGGTGTGATCGTTTTTCCTTGATATGTGTGACGTATGATATGGGAAATTTTCAGCGGAAATCGAACTTGAAGACTAATTTTTAACTCATACACGCGCAACACAGAAAAATAAAATAGCAGAACCTATTTATTTCGAATACATCTTTGTATAGACGTCGGGTTGATTTTAAGGTTCAGTACCCCGTTAAGGGGGTTGTGTCACGTGACAGGCCATTATATTTGCAGTGGTTATTATCAGCGATGTTTATATGAAGTGACGAACTTCGCTCACATGTGGGATATTTAAAATCCAAGCAAGCATGCCAAGATGACTAACAAACTGCGTATCAGACGTAGTCTACACAGAAAATATTTCGTATAATTTCAGTGAAACATTGAGGGAATCTTCCTAACGTTTTTGACACTTTCTTTAAGGCTACTAGCAGTAAGCATAAGTACAGGACTCGCCTTGCATCTACATCCACGTTTTTCTTTCCAATGATTCGTACAAATTATGGAAAATTTAATATAAGATGTATTGGCCCCAAAGTTTGGAACGATGTTGATGAATCTATAAAATCTTTGAGCTGCTTCAAGCGAATCAAAGTTTAAAGACAAACTTCTAAATATTTATTGATAATCTAAATAACTGTTTTAACCTATCTAAGCATCCTGCTTACTAATGGTATACTTTGTTTGTTTGTGTGTTGCGTTTGTATTTATTATCACCTTAATTAGCTTAATTAGTTGTTCAATGTATTTAATGTTGTGTGATTTTTCGCCTTTTTCTGACTTGTAAAATTAACTGTATTATTTAATGGGCACCCGACAGATTAGCTCCTTCTAGTTATTAATGGGCACCCGACAGATTAGCTCCTTCTAGTTATTAATGGCACCCGACAGATTAGCTCCTTCTAGTTATTAATGGCACCCGACAGATTAGCTCCTTCTAGTTATTTCGGGCGCCCGGTTACTTTATAACTTGTTTACTTTAATCCGACCTATGTAATCTGCCACTGTAACTACAAATAAAAAAAAGTTGCTGTTATTGTTGTTGGGAGTAGAGCCACCATTCGATCGATGACTCAATACTTGCGCAACACCATAACGTAGCTCGTTTAACATTTGTTTGCTTGTTCATTGAGCAGATGCAGCAAGAATTACACAGGGAATCCGCTTACACCTGGGGAAACATGTGAACTTCGAGGTAATAATGCACCCATTCTTGTTTAAATATAGATTAAGAGAGCATCCTAAGAAGGTGCGATTTCATTGGCTAAAATACCGTTCAGCTCAGCGTGCATTAGTTTCTTATAAATGACGTCTCGAGCAGGAGAACCGCAAGATGGCTTCATTTTTTCCTATGGCCTATAAAACATAATGCACTTTCGGGATCTTGTAAAGCTGCTAAATGCATTTGCGTTTCGTTCGCGCAAAAACTTTTAAAGATCTATGGCATTCATTGTTTTATAGAACGTGTTGTATTTGTTAAATATGGAGAAAGTTGGCTTTAAAAAGTAAGTTTGTGATTTGGGTTTTCGAGCTGAGCAGTGACAAAAAGAAGCCCCATCACGGCACGTGTTATAATGGACTGATTATTGATGTCGTTTTCAGGTCCTGACTCTTGTGATGTCAGAGGAAGTTACTCCGATAAGCCTGACAAAGCAACGCGAAAATGCAAATGCAAGGTGTGTTAATTCGGTTCACTGTTTCGTTTGCGTAAATTCTTCATTGTTCCATTGTTTTCGAGGGATAGAAAATAGAAACCTCGAAACATATATGCTAAACACTGAAAATTTATCTATTCTGATTTGTTGAGAGAAGTGCACTTTTAACCCAAATTGCACCATAGTTAACAGAGTGGAATGATTAGGAAACCCGGCAAACTTCAAAGGGGCTAACAAAGGCGCTGCGATTTATGTTGGAAGGGCGAAATACGGAAGATTGTGCACGGTCATAGTTCATTAGCGTTCCCTGAACGACTGAACGCACACGTTTCTATTGGCTGATTGATTAGCATATTGGAATTTCTATTGTGATTTGTGCACGGTAATGGTTGAAAAAGCGAACAAAGACATATAACAAAGACATATAACAAAGAAGGTCGCTGGGTTTCATAACCATTCCATTCTATTAACTATGATTACACTGACAATTAGGATTTTGACTATCTATAAATCGAACACAAAAGATCCAGAATGAAATTGAAGTATCTAAAACTGTTCACTGTTTTAAATTTGTTGGGGATTTTTTTTCCCGAAGATTTTCGGAAAAATTCCTAATGTTTAAATTAGTTGTGTACTGTGGTTACGGCAAAAACACGTCTGAACATTAACATTTCAGATGCTGTAGCTTTACAGATATTAATGGTGCTTTGATTTTCATATATTTCCGAAGATCGTCCGATGATTCAAGTACATTAGTTGTATATGATTAACAAGTAATGATATGCATTTCTCGTACAATTTGGAATCAATCGGAAAGACCTACGGTCTCGCGCAGTTTCGATACTAGGTACTTATTGACTGAGTGGGAGGGCCGGACGGGAAAATATTTGGCTCGAGGTCATGACGTACGGACCGAGCGCACCTACAAAATGACCGAGAGCCAAATATTTTCCCGTCCCGCCCGACCTAACTCAGTCAATCGGTTATTTTTATCATATGACCATATTTTTTTGTAGAACAAACCGCAAAACAGCAAGAAAACATTGTGCAGGGCCGGACGGCTTTTTCCGGTCCGCTCACGCCATACACGTCCGGCACTCATCACGTGACTTTTGTAAATGGTTTTGAAAGGAAAGCGCGCGCGGGGCCGTACGGGTCATATGATAATTACTGGTTATTTCATGGTTTTCTATGGAATACGGGCGAATATTTCACGAGAAATTTGTATTATTTAGTATACAACGAGCCTTTAGGCGAGTTGTATAACAAAATAATATGAATTTCGAGTTAAATTTTCGCCAATATTATCCTGTAAATAACAAATAGACAAAAAGATTTATCACAAAAACAAAGTAACCTACCGGACGATAGACTTCAAATTTTCTTGCCGGAAAACACATATTTCGAGTGGCGGCCGCGCACGTCTGCAGACTAATTATGTATTCAAAATGGTGAATTCTTGTTGGCTGATAAAGAAATTTCCTGAATTTTGATTGGCCTTGACCTAGCCATGAAATACCGCCCTGTATTTCATAGTAAAGCTGAGCTCTGATTGGCTGAAATATAATATTTATAGGATAATCATGTTTATTTACTCGAAACTGCGCTCGAATCCATACGATTACCTACATTAATATTTTATACGACGATGATACTTAAATTGTTTTGTCCAGGGGTATTCATTGTCAGTTTTAGTAAGAATACCGTACAGAGCCGATTTCGTATAAGCTGTGTAAACGTTATGGCGATGATGACTTACAGCACGCCGCTTACTGAACGGCATGCCGTGACATTGAAATGGGATCCTTATTGATTCTGTTCTTCTGATCCAATCAAATTACAATGTTACGGTTACTCTAAGGCTGCCTATGGACATGGCGTATTTTCGTCCCACTCATACGAAATCCGCTGTAATATTTCTTTATGTCATTACTCCGTGCAGGCCTATGTGACAGGTGAGACATGTAACGAATGCGTGACAGGATTTTACGGTCTTGGTGAAGAGCCATATGGCGGGTGTTTGAGATGCTTTTGTAACGCCGTGACAGACAAGTGCGCAAGCGCAACACTGAACAGAACACAGGTGGGCAAGAAATAAGATACTTGATTAATGTGTTGATACCGTGACTTAGATTTAACTGAATGACGTCATTGGCATATTGACCTCATTAATAAAAATATCAAAGCGAGGCCAGCTTGTCACAGAAAGAGGAAAATCTACAGTTTATGGCGGGAAATAACGTTAACTTCCTTATGTCACACAACACAGCACAACAGTGGACTCCAATTTTGCGATCTCTGGGACAACTAGCCTCGCTCTGATACCATTGATACTTTGCGCGCGGATATGACATACGAATAAGGTACATAGGTGACTTTAGATTATCGTTACTGACGACGATAATATATATATATATATATATATATATATATATATATATATAGCCAATGTGTAGACTACTCAATTTTTGAGTACATAGATTTAATACAAATCTGTTTCGTAGACCGACGTGAAGTCGATCCACTCTTCAGTTAATCTCTATACACTGAAGCATTGCTAAGAGCTACAACAATAATATGATCACGTCAATAAACCATATATATATATATATACATGTATATATATATATATATATATATATATATATATATATATATTATGACTCGGTAGGAGCTAAAATAATATACAAGCTCAATCAATAGTGTTCAAACACTCTCTCATATTTCGTAATTGTTATCTCCCCATATCATGGCAACTCCAGCTTTTCCATAGCAGTTCTGCAGTAACTTCGAAGCTGAATATTTTACGCAACGCTTTGGCAAAGAGGAAAGAGGATCGCAATGTAAAGTTATTTGAACTGCTATGTAATGTTATGAAAATATCCTGTAAGACATTTAACTTTGTTTGGAGTTCTAAAACGAGCAAAGTTGCAAATGACTCTGGAGTTGAGATATTTATAGTGAAAGTCGTATCAATAACATATAGCGCGACATAGCATCATCGTTGCGCGATGCCCTTCGAAATGAAGCTATCGATCTCATTGTAATTTGCTCCTCTACACATTCAACAGGTAGCTATCAGATTTGTGAACAATGGATCTCAAGATGTCATCATCACTAACAGTAACTTGTCGCTCTCCATGGACAATCTGATCTACAACCCACTTACCAAAGACCTTGTCCTTAGAGGGTTCAGAAGTCTGGCTGCGAGTGAGCGCCCGTTGTACTGGAAACTACCAAGGAAATTTCTCGGAAATAAGGTAAACTACAGTCTGTATTCAATTCAGTCTTACAACTCGTGTTCTATCTTAGGATGGATAGCGATGCATCCTGGCTTGAAAGGGAAATCCTTCTTACCACTAACATTGTACATTTTATCTCAATATTTTCTTTTTTCCTTCACCTAGCTTACGTCGTACAGCGGTTTTTTGACGTTTGTGATGTCATACATTTCTAATGAAGCGGGAAGACAATTCAAGTCGCCTACGGCTATAATAAAGGTATTACGTAGAAAATGGTAATGACATCACATGGTGAGATCAAACGCAGAGAAAATCATAAAGGATATTTGAGTCATCGGTAAAGCTAAACGGTTTCTAAACGGTTACCAGTTACCAGATAGAGATGTACTTACCTGGGGAAGGGATGGGTGAGGGAGGAGGAGGTGGGGTATGGATTTCATCGCTTGTTGGACCAGCATTCATGACCTTTAAAGTTTTGGTGTTGAATATGTAGTAATTATTAATTATCATGAACGAAGGAACTGAGATACACTGTTCTTCCTTGTTTATTTTAGGGAAATGGAATCTTACTCAAACACGTATCGAGAGACCGCGTGACGAGTGGACAGCTAAAGAGGTTCTCTATACGGCTGAGCGAGGTACACTTGATGAAACTAACTTTAATCAAAAGAACATTTGACGAAACTAAAAATGGGCCTTCTCATGCCAATTAAGGCTTTATCATCACTCTTCAGTTTGCCCACTTTTTTTCAGTTCATAAGACTGGATTAATAGTTGTTTTCATACCATTGAATAAATAGATGTCATTTTGCAATCACAGATGACGTCATAACGTGACGAGACCAAAGACGTACGTCACGAGACGTATAGTCGAGTGTCATGAATGTCGTGACTGTTGACAAAATGTAAAATATTCATGCGACCACCTACTGCCGCCTATTTTATTATTGTGCCATGCCTGAGGGGGATCCAGAGGGGATGACATTATTTAATAATCTAAGAAAGAAAACAAACTGGTCGAGAGGACTTGGAACGAGTAAAATTACAAGGCACACCGCCAGTTTTTTCTTCTTTTTCCCCCCTTTATTTCTTAGATTACTAAATAACGACTTTGTACGAGTCAGGGGTTCGGCCGAACCCCTATTCCCTCTCTCGCTTACGAAAGATAACAAAGAAAATGTAAATGACTTTTGGCGCTCGCGTTTTTCGATCCCCCTTTCTCTCGATCGAACCCCCTTTCGGAATCCCCTCACAGAATCCTGGGAGCCGGCCTCGAGCCACAGCATTGGCTTACCCAACAATACAAAACATCCTAACCTTTAGAACGTGCAGTACAAAAACAATTACTCAATCCTGGATCCACCAAGCCTCTGTCCTGGGTATATATTTATATTTATCATAGAAAGTTCTAATTTTCGCCAAATGAATATATTTCATGAAAGCATTTTGATGACGTCATAACAACGTCAGAAAACAGAAACGAGCTCTCTACAGAACAAGAGGCTTGTCTTCATACAACTCTTTCGTGTGTTCATAACGGTACGTAAACATGGAAACTGTAGTTTCTATTTCATAAATCGTAAAAACTACAGGTTTTACAGCAACATGCCCATTAAGGAGCCTTACGTGTTTGTTAACTATATTGACAGAGACACTGGCGTTACTTTGACAACCGAGGTGTGTCACGTGATCAGTTGATGGTGCTGTTGTCATCTGTGGATTATCTACTTATCAGGGCAGCCTACGCTACGAATATGGTACAAACAAGGTTAGTCACGCGACCCACGTTAGGAGAATGTATAGCGTAAGGTTACACGTGAGCTCGCTATAAGTGTGGTTATGATACAGACAGAAGCTAAATTGGACAGTATATTTTATACTTTGTTTGTTAGTGAGTATATTGTGTGTTGCGTGTGCATTTATTATCACCTTAATTAGCTTAATTAGTTATTCAACGTATTTAATGTTGTGTGCTTGCTGATTATTCGCATTTTTCTGACTTGTAAAATTAACTGTATCATTTAATGGGCGCCCAACGAGATTAGCTCTTTATAGTTATTTCGGGTGCCCGGTTACTTTATAACTTGTTTACTTTAATCCGACCCATGTAATCTGTCACTGTAAGTACAAATAAAATTGTTGTTGTTGTTGTTGGACAAAGAAGAAGATAACGTACAGTACGCATGCGCAGGTACGAGTTATTGGAATGGGGAGAGCTGTCACTCACTCGCTCGCTCACTCACGATGATGTTAGCACCAAGGGCCTGGGAGTGAGCTTCATCAATTAATGTCTATGGAAAATGATGAGTAAATAAAGTGTTGGATAGTTTTGTAAGTTATTGAAGTTTCGTGACATCATACTTTTCCGATTTCTCTTAGTCTTCGTGAGGTGACCATGGATATTGCAGTTGACCGTCCAACTAACCAGTCACGAGCTTTAAGTGTGGAACACTGCGCATGTCGTGACGCATACATGGGATTGTCTTGCGAGGTGAGAGAGAGCACTTTGTCAGTCACAAAGTATACTACTGTAAATGTCCTGTTATGAAACTAATTTTGATGGCAAAGCGAAAGGGTTTACAAATCTTATGTTGAAAATTTATAATTTAGCCTAAGGTGGAGCGAAATCAAGGTGCTCGAAAACTACCTCCAAGCAATATATTCATATGAATCCTTCCTGAAAATGTTACTAATTATGCATTTAGTAATAAACCTGTTAGTCTCCCTCAAAATGACAGAGGAAGTCTCACCTAATCCGCGAACGGATCATATAAATAGGTAAAAAACTGAAGTTCGCGACTAACTCAAGCTGCGGCTTAATTACTCCCTCGTATAAATAGCACATTTTTGTGAACTTCGCGGCATAACTATAAGTCGCGGCTAAATTCCCCCTCGTTTAAAAGGCCCTATATTATGTTTCTTTTTTTACTTGAGGTTATTAAAGAGTCATAATAATAGGGTCAGTTAAGTTCATGAGACTTTCTGTTAACTGTTATTTGGCTCTAATCTTCTCCAGACGTGTAGGGTTGGTCACTACCGTTCTGTACGTGGTCCGTGGCTTGGAGTGTGTTTACCATGTGCATGTAATGGACACTCTAACGACTGCGATCAGCAAACGAGTGTCTGCAAGGTAACCCGCCGTGCCGAGAAAGATGGCCGCTGTACATTGGACCACAATCCCTTGCGAACCCAACACGGTCAAAATAATATTTAGAAATCACCTATTCTTCAATAACAGTCGATTGGCCACAGCATTTGTACTAGCTTGTTTTTAAGATTTAAAACCTCTTTATAGCGATTTTATAACGGATTTAAGATTTTTCGTGCGCAAAGGATTGTGGGTAAAAGTACAAGGGACCAGAACTCTATCAAGAAAGATGATTGGTTCTTAGAATTTTACAAATTAAAGTGACCAATCAGAAGCCAGTAAACTCTATCAAGAAAGATGATTGGTTTTTAGAATTTTACAAGTGACCAATCAGAAACCAGTAAACTCTATCAAGAAAGATGATTGGTTTTTAGAATTTTACAAATTAAAGTGACCAATCAGAAGCCAGTAAACTCTATCAAGAAAGATGATTTGGTTTTTAGAATTTTACATATTAAAGTGACCAATCAGAAACCAGTAAACTCTATCAAGAACGATGATTGGTTTTTAGAATTTTACAAAAGTGACCAATCAGAAGCCAGTAAATTCTATCAAGAAAGATGATTCGTTCTTAGAATTTTACAAAAGTGACCAATCAGAAGCCAATAAAATAATGCATAAACTTATAGTTGTGAACCATTCCGAGGATATCATTACGACGTCCATTTGATGAGATGGTTTATTTTCTTTTACGACAATAATCTATTAATATCATAGAATGGAATATAAAACGGGGTTTGCAGTCTTTTCCCTTCCCTTTGCTATTTACAAACTATCATGCTAAGATTTTGGGTCGATTCACAAAGAAATAGAAACCACGAGTGGAGGTTTAGGAGTACGAGAAATGGCTGTGGGAACACGAGCCCGAAGGGCGAGTAAGTGTTTCTATAAATATATGGAAAAACATATGTTTTCTAAATAAAATATATCAAAACACCAAAATGGGAAAATGTCCATTGAATGTGATAATCAAAACGTAAATTCTCCCAACTAGCTCAAGAGCACGCGCAACTTTCTATCTTTCCACAGAGTTTTAGAAAACGGTTTTCGACCAATCAGAACGCTTGTTATAATGGCGTTATTTTACAATACTTTGTA
Source organism: Actinernus sp. WN-2022 (assembly GCA_030867875.1). Classification (NCBI taxonomy): domain Eukaryota; kingdom Metazoa; phylum Cnidaria; class Anthozoa; order Actiniaria; family Actinernidae; genus Actinernus; species Actinernus sp. WN-2022. Next base: position 49,374,036 of record JAOWCC010001368.1, on the reverse strand, counting down.
GAGCTGTAAGCACAATACACATGGAGACAACTGTGAGAAATGTATGACTGGTTACTATGGCGACGCTTCGGTAGGGACTGAGGATGACTGTCGGCCGTGCGCATGTCCGATGACGTCACCACCTAACAGGTACGTACCGGTATAATCGAGTACAAAGAGGACGTTTCTGTTGTTCTGTGGATATAATTTTGAAGAAAAAAACATTTTTTTTACTGACTAGTTTCAGACCACGCGTAGAAAACATGACTATCATGTAAAGATAAGGAGATATTAAGGGTACAAAAAGTCATGTGACCTATTTTGCATATGTTCTCCTTAATTACTCGTTAACGAAACATTGTAGTCATCTTTTCTAAGCTGATTTAGGTAAAAGACTTCAACCTTAACTAAACATATCCACTCATCATCCTAGCTGTTTTAAACTCGGATCCGCGTTTTTGATATACTGATTTCGTGTTTTAAGTCACGTGACAGCCCACGTGACACGTTTTACTACACACAAACCACTTAAGGTAGTAAATAATGGCGATATCTATAATCGTGAGAAACTTGGCGTTGCTAAAACAATTATACTTCTCTCTCTTGGTTTCGATCGACTTTGACCGTTGACTCAGGGCTGCTCCCCTCGCCAGCTATCTGCCGTTATAATATTAGGGAATTTAAGATACGACGACTACGGTCTACGACTACGGACGCGTGCCAATAAAGGACTGGAACGAGACACTCGTGTTGGTTTCATTGCACCGTAGCGAGTCCACGACGGTGAGAAGTCGGCGTGTTTTTCGTAGTCACCACAACAGAGTACGTTAGTCGGATTTAATGTAATAATTCACCACTCTTGGATATTTCAATAGCTAACCATATAAATACACAATAAGTTGCTTTCTGTTCGAATTTACAGTGTTTCTGGCCATAGCTTATGTGGGAATTTTTGGTCAATTCGGTCGGCAACGCGATGGCTTCAGCTCAGTCTCGCCAAAATGTTGAAATTTTCGCGCCATTCGTTGCGTACTCGGCCCAGTACTCTAGCTGACCGCTAGGCACGTCCAACCGTAGTCGTAGTCCGTAGTCGCCGTATCTTAAATTCGCTATTGTTAAATAGTTGACGAGGAGCGTGAATGATCAGCCATAGTATATGCATATGTGAGCGAGTAGTCTAACCGATTCAGTAGAAACCCCGTAGAAACCTGTTGTTCAATCATAAACTGAAACAAGAAGGCTTTGTTGTATCTTAACGAATTGTTCGCCATTGTTTGCTTTTGAAAATCGACCTTTCCGCTACCCATTCTCTATCACAGAATGAGATAATGAGTAGCTAAGCCAATCATATTGCGCGATTTGTGTTAGAACACTAGTTAGTTTCGATTGAAAGCTGTTAGAACATTCAGTATAACTGAGTAATCTTCGCGCATGCGCACTAATAACTGGCGCTAAATCCTCCTTCATGAAATACTGTGTTTCATGTAGTTTTAACTCTTGTGGAACTAAACACATTCTAGAAGGCGGCGGAGAATGAAAAAAAGTACAATTATATTAGCCATTTCCAATACTACAAAAGGACTGGAAGCGAGTGTGCAAATTTAAACGAATTCAAAACTGTTTTTTTTATTTTTATGAACTCCACCACAAGAAAGACCACATGGAAATTATAATGCTAATCGAGTTTGAAGGTATTTGAGTAAATAAGAACTGAATAGGAAGTGTTTGAAAATTCTGGGGGCCGGCGTCCCCCCAAACCATACTAAACTCCTATTTTTGTGACTTTTAAATGCTTGCTATTCAATTCTTATTTACTCAAACATCTTCAACCTCGGTAAACTTACTAATTTCGATGCAATCTTTCTTCTGGTGGGGCTCATTGTAAAATAAACTAAAATTAGTTATGCATTTTTATAAATAAATTTCACACTCGGTCCCAGGCCTAATACGAGGGCTAATAGGTATTCATTATTATAACCATACTTATTATTCGATTGGTGGTATATTTTGTGTAGGTTCAGTCAAACGTGTTTTCTGGCCCAAGATGGCCGTCCCACTTGCGACGCCTGTCGACCTGGTTACACAGGCAGGAACTGTGGCAGGTAAAGTGCATTGACATTAACCATTATTCCATGCCGATTGAGTAGCCGTTTTGCAGGAAACAGTCACGTGCTGGTATATCACTTCAATAACTGGAATTGCACTCGTTATCCCATGGGAAAGGCTTTACTGGACGGCAAACAAACTTTCAAACGCTTTTTTTAGAAAGATCGACAATAGATTGGAGGTGGAATATAGCATTTTACAAACTGGTTTTGCTAATAACACTACCGATCTCGTACAAGTGCCTTTAAATAAATGAAGTCAGATATTTTTTGCCAGCCAGTACAATCACGTGATTGTATTCCTGCAAGAGTCCCATTATTTCTCAACCAACAAAACTGTAGGAAACATAGCATTATAAACGGTAAACCATGCTCCCCATGCTTAGGGAGTACGGGGGTGGACGTGAAGGGAGTGGGTGCACGGGGAGTACGATGCTGGACGACTCCACGCGGACAAGAATGAGCGCCTTACACGTTACTTGACTACACTTTATTTGTTATCATGGCTTGGCTTTCAGTTGTATCAAACCATTTGTTGGTGACCCGTCCGTGGTTGGCGATTACTGTAAAGTTGGTAAGTACGTTTTAATGTTGGTTATTTGTATGTTTCAGTGCCAAGAACTACTCAATGGTTTCCCATCTTTATTGTTGCTCGGGAAGATATCATTATCGAAGTCATTGTACTACCGAACATTTGTGTTAATGGCTCCTGGTATTACATGTTGCCTACATGCATGGGTTCTATGTTTCTCTACCGAAATAGTCAACGCTCTTCAAATGCGTGTGGAAGTTTTCAATGTGTTTAGACTAGGGGCATAGCCCACCCCCTTTTCCTAAAACGGAGAAAAAACCTCCCTCCTTGCCTTTATTAATGAAAGAAATATAAGAGAAGAGAAAATGAAATATCGAAATTTAATATTTGATATTAAACCAAGAGTGTTTCTTACTCTCAAAATGGAAGAGATGCTATTTAAAAGACCTTACTTTTTTATTTTTTGCCGTACCCCCTAACCCCCTAAGAGCTCGCGCTTCTGGTGCTCGTCACGCGCATACTGTGGTTCGTTCGCGTTTAGGAACCCCCCCCCCCCCCCCCCCCCTCCCCCCTTCCACTTCAAACTATGGCTACGCCCCTGTAGACAGAACTTGATGATTTCCGCTAAATTGATCGACATGATCAGGACAACGCAGACAAACAACAGTAACGTATGTCTACCAGTGAGTTACCTACAAATTGAACACATCACAGGACCCATTCGAAATGTGGTCTCCACTGTAAATAACAACTCCTTAGGACCGCCGGACTAGCCTCACACGAGAAAACGCTTTTATACGGTAGCGTGAGGTCGAGGCTAGGCAGTCTAGGATCATTCATATTTAAATTGGAACCATTTTTCGAATGTACAGTTGGAGTACAGTCCATTCCTTTCTAATAGCTTGCCGTAATCTGTCGAATGAAATCAATTTGCTATTTGTCTTACAGAGAAGGACTGCGGCTGTGACCCTCGTGGGAGCGTCAATAACACGTGTCACCCGTTTACGAGACTGTGCTACTGTAAGGTAGGCACATATATATTTAAAATCATTTAGCTCCCTACTCAGGTATTGTCAATAGTCAAACTACTGAATTGCTTTAGTTCGTAGGTGATTTTATATTTCGTAGAAAGGTGTTTCAGTAGATTAAAAAAGGGTCACCTTTAGAGTAGATTTCGTTACCGTTACCGTAACCGTACCGTAATGTGCTGTATCGTAACTTTGTAACTTGATCAGCAGGACAGCAACAATAGGGAAACCTTTTATTTTGTTTCATTTGACCATCTTAGGTAAAAAAGTACAATGGATTTACATGGCCTACAAATATGAAAATTCTAAATTACCGTTACATGATAATAAAAATTATATAACTACAATGAACATTTTTTTTAAATAGAGGATTTCAATCCGATTATCTTACCGTAGTAGCGGCCCGTGGAATTAATGAATACTTTGACCCAGGGAATATAGGAGGGCGAATATTTTTCGATCGTAAGTTATAACTATGCTTAGTAGCTTTGGATATGAACTTATGACATGGGGTTATACTGTCGTACTGCGCACTCGCTTTATTTTAGTTATTGTGCTTTCTTTCTGTCCAGAAAAATATGATATTTCGTTAAACTCTGATTTATTAGTAGCATGAGTGTCTTATCTACAGCCCGGAATTCTTCATATTCTGCCGCAAATGTATAATGCGTCATAACCATTAGTTCCTACCCCCCACCCCCAACTCCTTCCCAGGGTGTATCAACAACCCAGTTTTAAATTTGAGAACCTTGAACAGACTTGCCGGAGGGGCTGAATTGGGTGGGTCTACATGTCAGTTAAAATTATGGCGACTTGTCAGTTGTCAGTTAGTCCTAGTTAATCATTACTAGAGAAAAGTTACAATGTTTGTCTCACAAAAAACAAATTTGTCAGTTATTTTTAAGTCCGTTTGTCAGTAGGCAGTTAACCCCATTCGGACTCTCTTGTCGGACTCGTAATTTAGAGCGGTTTTCAGTTGAGTGTAGTAAAACCAAACGCAAATTACCCACAGCCAGCCAATCATAGGAGCGAGTAATCACAAGTAACTCATAAATGGCTTCCCTGTGAGCCAATGGCAAACCAAAGCAAACCCAAAACCAATTTGCGTTTGGTTTTACTTTGGATTCTGATTGGTTGGTTTACTTTTTCAGCCAATAGGAGAGCTTAGTAAACGCAAAACCAAAACACTTCCGACACTCAATTGAAATCCGCTCTAGTAGAACATGCTCATCACTTTAACCCCACACCACAGGGAACCCAATATTTCGTTCAAATTCAGAGACGCTAACAATAGAAAATTTTGGATGATGACGTCACATACTACAAGTACCAGAACACATTGCGACGATTCTTTTGTTGCTCTAATTTAGACCATTGTCTTGGTATTCTCAAAGGGGTTTAAAAATCTGAATGAGAAAAATAATTCGAAAAGGATTCTGATAGTTGTAGTTAAATGACCTTATAATGCAAATTTCTTATAAGCGAGTTCGGAGTTCAGTGGGGCATCTACTGCACATGCGCGAGTTGGGATAAACAATACGTGTTTCACGCACATTTCTAGAGAAGGTGGGGTTTCTAAGATATTATTTTATGACTTCGAATTTCAGGATAGCAATATTGTATTGCTAATATCTCCGGCGCCATATGTGAGTTGAGTTTGTTGAGTATCCGGGTTCTCCGGTTTTCCACCCTCCGCAAAAACCAACATGCTAAATTCCAATTCAATCTGTGGATTAGCCGGGACTTGGCTTTGATCAGGCGCCATGGTTGTTTCAGATCTCGTTAGAAATTCAGATTTTCAGAGTTTCAGAAGAAGAAGAAAAAAAGGAAAATATATCGATTTACAATATTAAAGCTATCGACTACATTTTAGGTTAAAACTTCTCACTACAAGAGGTAAAATGACCGAGATACCTCTAACTATTATCAGTGGTCATTACAAAACGAACAGCAGTCGGACTTAAAATTAATTTCTTACTGCTAGCAGACTAAATGTTCTTACCGAGGGAGAGTTTCTAATAGAGTCAAGCAACGAATGCCATACGTAGTTATGATATTGAATCATGTTTGCCGCGTAGCACTAGTAAGTGTAAAGAATGTGATATAAAGTGGTAAGCTCTAGTGCTAAGTGTGCACGCCCTACGAGGGAAAGAGAAAAAATCTCTGACCGAAGTGGGACTCGAACCCAACGACCTCCAGGTTACATGTCTGGCGCTCTACCAACTGAGCTATCAAGTCAGATGAGAGCAATCGTGGGTATTGGTGCGTTTTATGGGGTCACGGCGATTGTATATGTATATGTAGTTATGATATTGAATCATGTTTGCCGCGTAGCACTAGTAAGTGTAAAGAATGTGATATAAAGTGGTAAGCTCTAGTGCTAAGTGTGCCATAGTTTGCTAGCAGAGTAGCGGAAAGAAAACCCACGTGACCCTGTATGTTAGGAAACACAAATAGGAGAGTTCGGTAGGTTTTTGAATACTTATCCCGACTCGCACATGTTCCGAACATGCCTCGCTGAAACTTGAGACTATTAATACCAAATTTTCGAAAACAATAGCCTTCAACAGTAAATAACTTGCTTCGAGACCTAGCTGCACATCCGAAGGGCAAAACTAACTTGTGTAGTCATGTTTTATGTGATGTAATATCCTTGATAAATATTTTTCCGGGGTAAAAGCCAAATGTCACCATGTCAGTGTAATACATTTAGGCACATGCCGCGTTCACTTCTATGGCTAAATATAGTGGAAGTCGGTTATGTGGACGTAAGTAAGAATTTTATCTCGAACCTGCATCTCGTTACACACATTTTTCTTTTCCGGTGTCCGGTTGTTTCTCGTCGATTTCAGAGCGGTCTTCTCTTTAACCAAACATTAATGGCTGGTACTGATGGTGAACGACGCATACGTAATGGGGTTATCAGTGTCGCTTGGGGACGAGTGACCGTGTTTGTCAAAATCGAAGTAATTTTCCGAGCCGCTTTACCCATTGATATTATAAGGAGGGCAAATTACGATGCCGAAAAAATATTTTAAGCGCGCGTAGGCGGCGTTTGAAATTTCACATTACGCGTGAAATTTCAAGTTGAAATTTGTTCTCTATGGTATTACTCAGGAAATTCCACACACCGATTTTAAACCATTTTTCTTGGTCAAAAGTATTTATCGGTAAAGCCTATGCATTGTATTCCGTAACACACAGAGATGGATTCAAACCCCTCGAGGGTGGGGGGCGGGGGGGGGGGGGGGGGGGGGGGGGGGGGGGGGGGGGAGGGGGGGAGGGGAGAATTGCCCCTGAGATTTATCACAAATAAAGGTTATAGGTTTTTACCTTTTGTAAAAGAACATTGTGGTCGATACCACCGTTTTCATCTCTACGTGATAGCACGAGACGGACATTATGACGTGTGAGTTTGTAGTTTCCGTCAATCACATAAAGTGGGAGGGGCTAGCAAGACGGTTCTAAGACAATAATATAATTAATGCGCGCAGTCAGACACAGTTTGGCCGTTGTCTGAAAATGTACACAAACTCAAGGTTTTACGTGAATTTTTTTGCGTCCATCAATGTTAAGCCGGGGGGGAGGGGTGGTGATTTGACATTTTCTCCTAAAAGAATGTCAAAATCCCCACCCCTTGCCCCCCCCCCCCCAAACAAAATCGGGCTTAACCTGAACTGGGTGAATCATATTGATATGATATCGAAAAATATAACCTCTGCGATAAGTGCAATTAAACGCATAAGGGACTTGGTCCCCCGCGAAATACTTCTTATGATTTACAATGCTTTAGTTCAACCGCACTTTAATTACTGCAGTGCACGTGTGGTGTGGGGAAACTGTAACACATGCCTTTCTAAAATGCTCCATAGTAACATTTTCGAATTTCGATGCTAGCGCCGGAGAGTTATTTAGGTCTCTAAATTGGAAAAAGCTTGATCATCAACGTAAAGTAGATAAATCAATGTTGGTGTATAAAACTTTGCATAATGAAACCCCGGCGTATTTGAGCTCAAAATGTATTAATAGATCTGTAATAACACATTATAGTCTAAGACATTCAGAAAATAAACTGGCAGTAGCGCTCCCGCACACAGACTATTATAAAAGAAGTTTTAGTTATAGCGGAGCGGTGCTGTGGAACAGTTTACCCCAAAATCTAAGACAGGCATCGCATGACTTTCAGGGTGATATGTCATAATTATGACACGCGATAAACACGGCGTCTTTGTAAAGCAGGATTTTTAGTTTGTTTGATCATGTAGTTTAGTTTCTCCACTCAGGGTCTTAAAATAACTGAGTAGAAGGTGCTGCCTTTACATAATACAGTAAACGGTTAGACCTTCACGTATTTTCGGATAAGGACGTAAAATCGTAGGACTAGTGTCCCCAATTAGCTGCAAAGCTAAATACATTGACACTTTAATAAAGTCACTTACTTACTTACTTTCCTAGTAGTAGTATGGTATTATTCGCGTATTATTAGTGTCATTAGAATTCGATGGAAATCGTTATGGCTATTTTCTTTTTTTTCTTTTGACTTTATATTGTTATTATACATTACATTATTATTTAAGTAATAGATAAAGAATGAGAGGCCGATCTTTATTCGATTTACAAACTCGAGATGAAAGCGAGAGTTTGTAAATCGGATAAAGATAGGACACGAATTCTTTATCTTACTTATCAAACGTCTAGATGCAGAGAGTCATGTTTTCAGTTATTTTGGCGATACGACTTATTTTGGCCGAGAAAATCGAAGCCAAAGTTTACGTAAATCAGGACGAAATATGTATCAGATTTAAAGATCACTTATCGGTCGGTGATTTCTTTTGTTTTTCCTTCATGAATTAATGAGTTTGATAAATATATTTATACCTGAAGGACACACCGTGTATAAATAAAGTTTTAAAAAAATCAGTCTGTTTTTCGTTCGACCTGCGAAATTCTGTGCTTATCCTATCTTTTTAGAAAACGTCTGCAAGAAAATCAATGAAAGGCGAATAATGAACGAAACAATCAGAACCACAGGATTTGACGAGAGAAGACCTTTTCACATCCCGTCATCACAGATAATTACGCTTCCACTTTGTACGATTGACGAAAATTTAATGGCAACTTCACGTTGCGACTTTGATATCGAGCCATTGCATTGCAACTGACAAAGGTGATAACTCAATATTTTGATATATGACGACTCAGGTTCCTAGAGCCGTTCCAAGCCTCATCCTCATTAGTAGTCTTAATTTAAAGAGTTGGCTTATTCCGGATAATAGTTTATAGAGTGATAAAAAGGAATTCCAGGGATTAGTGGTGTAGTTTTCAATCGGAACAATTTGGCATAAAAACCCTCTTTTCGCTCCATTCTATCAACAGTGGGTGAGTGTTTCAGTTGGGATTATGTTGCTCAACACTCTAGTAGTTGAGAGTGGTTGAAGTGGCCTCTGAACCAGTTGATATTATAAGCAAGTGATACCGAGACAACATAAATATTCAATTTTAATACGAGTATGTGAAAATACCAAATCAGATAAGACTCGATTTTTTTCCCAAGCACAAGCTGGAATGTTATTATGAGTTGTACTTATTTATTGCTGAATCGTCGGTATTATTTTAAAGAAAACTCATAAGCATTCTTTACCTTTAACTAACCACTACACAAAGAATGTGGCATTTTGCTCATCTTATAAAAATTTGCGCAATATAAGTTAATATATTATTATCGTTATTAGTGGCGTGATGAGTAACCAGGACAGTAATCCTGTACCGCTCGAGACCTGTATTCTGATTGCACCATTATACTGTAGCTTTATTGTTTTCGTACTGCACGTTCTAAAGGTTAGGTTGTTTTGTATTGCTGGGTAAGCCAATGCTGTGGCTCGTTTCGAGCGGTACATATACAGGATAGCCCAACTAAGACAAACATGGTGGGAAATACACTGACGTATGATAATCTGATGTCAAATATTTTGCCCAAATTTCTATTTCTGAATATTTAGCATCCCCAAAGTAAGATGTTTGCTAAAGGATTTTCTAATTAAATCTGAGGGCATTAGAGATCTTTTAATCCCCACAATCCGGTTCAACGTTTTCTATACGTTTCCTTGTAATCTGATCACAGATTTTGACCACAAATAATCAAATCCAAACTGAGTCATTCATATGATGCTTACCGTCTTGACATTTTATCAACAGAATATTTTCCCACGTATCTTGAGGTCTGGGATGGTCATGTTCCGGACAAAAATGTGGGCAAAATATTTGACACCAGATTCTCATACAAACACTGTATTACTCGCCTTGCTTGTCCTGATTACCCTTGGGACATGAAGTGGTTTATAACATTTACTGACATTCTCACCGATAAACTTTACATATTCCAGAAGTTTATCTGATGAAAATCCAAACTGGTTTGCACTAAAAGTTCCAAATTTAAACTTCCATACTTGCCTCCTGGCGTCATGATACGATGTAAAAATGCCGAAGAAGGATATAATAGAAGATGGTCTATAAACTATTTCAGCCACTAACCATATCGTCTTGCTATAACTTTGCGTGATTTATAGGACAGTAAACTTAATCCTGATGTACACTTCCATGGTTTTATGTGCTCGGATAAAAATTTGGGACTGTTAAGTCAATTACACTAGCTAAAACCCGTAATGGCTCCTGCTAAAACGTATATCCGGGCCGAACTGACTATTTTTGGTACACATACAATTTTTTTCCTGTACCGTGCAAGCTTTCAACGCTCTCTAGTATGAACCGGCCACGAGTATTGGAAACCAACCAAGTATTAATCTATACTATTATAAAGGGAACGATTTTATTTTAATCTTCATTTATCTGCAATTGACTTTCTGTTCCATCCACTGCCATTCCGCGTTAGCGGTCTTATCTTGTCGGCCAGAAAGTTTGTATGATGTCGGTTCTAACCATTCAAGGTATGCTCTCGGCATCTGACGTCAAATTCATCAGTAGGCCAGTATCGTAAAATACCGCTCTTTCGTGTGAATCAGGCTCGAACTTGGTCTCGATGAAAAACCGAGAACAAATATATTCAGTGGGGTTTACTTATTTTAATTTTGTTAGAGGGAATTGTGCAGTTCCCTAGAAATATATTAAGTTTTCAATGTAGTCACAGAAGAAAATAAAGACAATGTTTTAGGCGATAGCTATAATCTTAAAACGCGATACGTTGATAATTGTAAGGTGTCCTTGTACTGTTTATGTCATAACATTAACTTGATATCTATTGTGGATATTGATGGCGTTTCAAAACACGCGAAGAAACAGATAGGTAAGGTCATGAACTTAATTTGCCAGGCAAATCACGATATCTTACGTCCACAGATGAATGCCTGTTATTTTAGCAGATTTGTTTTCTAGAAATACTGAATTAATATTGATGTTTGCATTTTTTTTCTAAAGCGAATCTCTGGAAGTAAATTCAAGTACTTCAGGTTTACTAATCGAATCATTTTATTGAGTTCCGTGCAGATTGCTGTAGATAGTCCTTGTTGCTCCGCGATCAGGTACAATACGAGGACTGAAAACCACTCTAAGTTATTCCTTCCCTTTCTGAATATTGGTATAATTTGTTTATTTTCATTATGTGGATTTAGAAGGATATATTCACTATACATTTAAATCAGCGGAAAGGTAGGATTTTTCTTCTTAGAATTAGCGTGGCTATCGTGTATTATCTCAATCTGTTACCGATAACCTGTGACCGTAGCATTTCTTCAAGTTCAACTAACCGCCTCTGCCGATCCGTGCCAGGCAAAATCGCGCGTCTCTCAGCCTTCAAATTCCAGATCGAGGTATTGAAAGATTTATTCATCTGCCTTTCATTGTTACCATCAGCCTGGCTCCCCTGCTAGATTTCCATTTGCAGCTTGACTCTTGTTCTATTCCGAACTGTCTATTATATTTAACTCCCCAGTCAGTATTTTATCAGATCTATCCGAACGACACGTGCGCCGTCCAGCTAGAATTTCTATTAACACTCAGCAGACATGTATCACAATGCTACAAAACAGATTGGGAGAATTTCTCTGATGATCGTAATATTTTATCTATGTAGTATCCAAATTCTCCCAACAAACAGCATCTTACACACAAGGTTTAATCTGCAAAAATGCCAGTTCCTTCTGAGAGTTTAGAAACTGACATTGGACCGCAGGTTGTGTTTTGAATCGAAGCTCGAGATTACGCAGTATGGATGTGTATTTGGTCTGGGCTATGTTATGTGCGTGTTGTTTTTGGAGACAACTCTACTGTGAGGTAAAACGTAGTGATATTAGTTTAAAAAATATGAGCAGTTTCTGGTTTACGTTGATCTGGCATGTGATTATGAGGGTCAATTTGAATTTTGCTTATTTGCATTTAGCCTGCCAAACTTTGAAAAAAAATCAACCTTCAGTTTATCAATTCTCTTCCAATTCTCATTCAGTTCTACATATGTTATTTAATGGGCTGGTTTGGCAACCAGAACTGTACTACTACAACCAGAAGTGTACTACTAGTAATGACAATACAATGATTATAGGCTTTGAATACAAGAGCCCCAACGGCTTCATGTTAGTTAAATAGGTGAACAGTTTACGTTCTATTTTAGAGATGGTGGGATTAAATAATGATACCACTTGTACATAAATGTGCTACGAAACGAAAGTGCTTTCTTATCAAGAAATGCTGAAACTTTGACCTAAAATTAGCTTCAGTGAAGGGTGTTTCAGAGATAACCGTAGCTACAGAAGACCTGAGTCAGAAATACTTCTTGTTTTCATTCGTAATTGCTTTGTAAAATATTCACAAATCAAACACTAGTGACCTCTTAACCTTTCGGCTTATGGTGTATTATTCACGAGGTTACTTCACTCCAATGAAACTGAGCCTTATCGACTTACGGGCTCGAAGACTTGCTTGTGTACTTGCTAGAGTTACGCTTACTTATAATATAGTCTAATCAAAATGTCAGTTATCTCACACGAGGAAGGCCTGTTTGGAATATCTTCACTGGCTTCTTGAGGTTTAAAGTGATACGTTGAACTCGATTGAGTTTAATGGAGTTTGTATGTACGGTTGTATGACACTGATTAATTTAACGCGGCCATGCGACTGGAAAGTGCAAACAAAGTCAATTGAAACTTTATACTGCTTATTGGTAAAGAAACAACAGATGGAAGGCGCCACTCATGTAGCAGTGTTAGCGGCGTGCTTTAGTCCTATTTATTAATAGTAATATTCCTTTAATTAATGTCTTGGGGCCGAGCTAGCAGCAAGGTGCTTGTCCTAGGTCTTTACTTCCCCACAGGGATTTACGGGATGTCAATAACTGCTGGTAATCTTTTTCACCAAGGGACAAGAGATGAGATCTCAGAAAACATCCCATCCTTTCCCGAGGAAACAAGTGACTGACATATCTTTGTATGCTTAAGTTTCTGGGTGGTCCTAACTTTTAAAGGATTGATAGCCGGAGTTATCTGACCAGATGAACCATGCAAATTATTAACAAGCTCTGGAGAAAATCAAGACTGTGTACTCCCGGCACTTGTTTGATCCTACACCGCCTGTTATATTAAGATTGTTACAGGCACGGTCTCGCGAATTTCTTCAATCTACTCCCCTTACAGTCATTTACATCAAGAAAGATTCCTCCAGAACAATATTCTGAACGTACAATATATCCCGGACTCAGAGCATTTCTTGATTCGATCTGTCGTGACTCCACTCCCGCTTAGAAGGTGGTTTCTCAGCGAATAGCTTAAATCTCTTGTTCCTTATTAACCAGTTCTATAATGATTGTCATGTGAGTTCTTGTACCGGTTCAATTTCTCTTTAGTAACTCAAGCTAACAATAAATTCATGTTAATGAAAGTACTAACAAGCGAATACAAACCACTTCCGACTTTCGGAGCCAGACAGACTACACAAACATCGTGTCACCTACACATGAGACTCCAAACATTGTTGTTTTGTTAGTACAAAGTGTTCTACGTCATAACTGAATTCCTGTCGGAAAAAAAAAAAATCTGAGCTCTTTGAACAATACAATAACATGTATATATAGAGCGGAGTTAAACAAGTTTGCTTCTAAATTCATGTTTACGTTGGCCCCACAAGTGTCACGGCACTGAAATCAGTTTCCTCACGGCAAAATCAATTTCCTCACGGCAAAAATCAATTTCCTCACGGCAAAATCAATTTGATCACGGCAAAATCAATTGATCACGTCAAAATCAATTTGCTCACGGCAAAATCAACTTGCTCACGGCTAAATCAATGATTTGCTCACGGCAAAATCAATGATTTGCTCACGGCAAAATCAATGATTTGCTCACGGCAAAATCAATGATTTGCTCACGGCAAAATCAATGATTTGCTCACGGCAAAAATCAACTTGCTCAGCCTTTGTCTTGTATTGCTCGTGTATTTTATCAGTTCATTCTGTTTGCTTGCTGTAGGCGCTACTGGGTGCTGGGTGTGAACACGGCAGAGCTCGTAGTTGAATTTCGGGATGGCACGGCCGGTCCGCTGCAAGGTGTGTTACTGGCCGGGCTGTTCTTCTTCGCAAAGACTGTGCGTGCTCTTAACTAAGTGTGCGTAGCATCTGTGACGTTTACTTTAAAAGAAATAGAGTGTTCAAAGCAGGCCAGCGCTTGAATACATAAGCATGAGGAATAACCTTCTCAAGTCCTTCTTTTATAAAGGATACGGAATACAAAAAGATCGTATTTATGTGAAAAAGGATCACAACATAGAAATGGATGATGTTGCCATTTGTTGAAATCTTGGATGGACCAGGAGCTGTTGTTGGGTATCGCTCCATCAGGCATGCTGTCCAGAGGAAAGAGATGCAATGAAAGTACCTAGGGCTATTACTTCAGGAACTGGTTCGTGAGTAGTGGAGTCTAGGAAAGCACATAGGCTTAGGAGACGCCAATATACCTGCCCAGGACCCAATAAGGTTTGGCATGCGGACGGTTACGACAAGCTAAAACCCTATGGATTCCCGTTTAGTAGAAAAGTACTGTAGCTTTACGTAACACGTTATAACAACCTGCCTGATAGTGCAGTTTTCACATAACTGTCAGAAGTGTTTTGGTTTTGCGTTTACTAAGCTCCTGTAATGGGCTCCTGCCAGAGGCACACAAGTATGTGGCCTCTCCCAGAAACCAAAGAACTGAGGGATCCTGGTGGATTACTTTTTTGAAGGATATGATTGAGTAGGGAACACTCACACATGTGACCCTCTTCAAAAAGAATGTTTTGGTTCTGTTTCTCAAAAACTACTTCAACGTGAACTTGATGAAGTAAGCAGCTTTGGAACACGCATTATACAGGAAGTAGAATTGAATTGTGCTTACACTCATCTTGTTGAAGTATGTGCAGATGATGAACAAGCAGATTACTCAGAATACTTTCAGTATGTAATAAGTGCCTTGAGACTGGAGGAGCCTAACAGCAATGAAGCAATCCAACTCCGGGTGGGAGGGGGGGGGGGGGGAGGGGGGGTGGGGGGGGGGGGGGGGGGGTACTCCCATATATGGCTACGGGTATGTTCCGCGGGATAGGGTATGGTTTTTGAGCTGCCGAGGTCTGGAATAGAGTAACCTTTTTACGGTTTTGGTCTGGGAAAGGGTATGGATTTAATATACTTGCCGTTGACGCCATGCTTAGCACTCTTAATTTAAAATCTTAATTCAAAACTGTTCGGTATCTGGACTCTTCATATCTAATGTCATGCTGTGTAAACATCTCAAGATTACGTCTGGGATAGGGTATGGTAAACGGCATTTTTAGGTCTGGGAGAGGGTCAGGGTTTTGAGGTCTCCGCGGCAGACCCCTACTCAAAAAAAATTCTGAGTACCAGTGAACAACTGGAAAGCCTTAGCTACTTTGTTCACTGCACACTAGCGCCTTCCCGTTGACAACGTCTGGTGCATTATGGGAATATTTTAAATCAGTTCCGCCGCGAAGATCACTTCCGCCGGCTGAAATTTGATTTTGCCGTGAGCAAGTTGATTTTGCCGTGAGGAAATTGATTTTGCGTGAGGAACTGATTTTGCCGTGATCAAATTGATTTTGCCGTGAGCAAGTTGATTTTGCGTGAGGAAATTAATTTTGCTGTGAGCAAGTTGATTTTGCCGTGATCAAATTGATTTTGCCGTGAGGAAACTGATTTTGCCGTGAGCAAAATTGATTTTGCCGTGACACTTGTGGGCCACCGTACATGTTAGAGTACGACTTTCTATTGTCAGTCCTCCGTAGGAAAATACTCCCTGACAACTGAATATTGATTTAAATGTCTGTAAATCTTGCCCTTTTGTGATCAGAAAACAAAAAAACAAACTGGCATAGCTCGAGTTACAGTCTCACGGTCCCTCTGTCAGCGTTGTGGCGAGGCTAGATAACTAGTGCTAGTCGTTAACACATTTCAACTTGCTGGATAAACTGATGAATGTCGTTGCTGCCTCGTCTCCATGCGTCTTCCTTCCCACAACTTCTTGTGCTCCGCGCTCGTCCCAGGCGCTTCGCACCATGCTCGTTCGGATCGCGAGGATATCCCTCGGGATTTAGACGCATGGGGACGTGACTGTCTTCGTTGCCAGAACTAACTTTGATTAGAAACAGAAGTGTCATTCAACACATTACTCAGCCTCGTCCCAGTTGTTCTGGCCTGGGTAATGTTTCTGATTTGGTCAATGGATACTGTATTGTACGTTTGCATTGAGTGCAGAAGGTTACGAGTTCGAATCTAACTATACCCGGGAACTATAGAACCGACAATTTTGTTTCTCTCGTTTATATACTCTTCAGTTGTTTACCTGTGAACTCTAGCCACAAATTAGCTCTGAAACCTCGTCGTTTACTTGAGAACTTGTTTTAGGAGGGTTAGGGTATGTTTTATGATTCGTGTTAGGGTTGTATTAGTATACGTGACGGATGGAAAGGGAAAATGGGCAAGAATTAGCGGTGACGTCACAAACCAGTACAAACCACAGGGTTCCCATTGATAAGGAACGCCTATGGCTAGCCTACACATTACCGACTGTTGTGTGGGTTTATCATATTATCATAATTTATAAAATATTGAATTTGGATAAAACAAGAGTTGTCGTAACGTTTTTTGACGTCCTCGCCTCTTCGAAACCTGGAATAGTTTTCTGGCTATCCAAACAATAGGGAGCTTGATATTCGATAGCCTGAATTTCAGCCGTCTCCTCTGGTTCGTTCCTATTCGAGTGCGAGTACGACTTTTACTACGATCACGACTTTTTGACTCTAAAAATCTCAGTTGCAAGAAAGTATATATCTTCCACTTCTGACAAACAATACTGCAGACACGAGAGTATTTGTTGTTCATACATCTTTTTAAAGTGTTTTTTAAAGTCGTAGTCGTTCTCGTACTCGAATCTAAAGTTCCCTAATAGCGTACCCTAAAACAATACAAACCCTATCCCTAAAACAATGGAAATTATTTGTCAGTGCAATCAAATGCGGTCCAATTAATAGGCGTATCCTTGCTGACGTCATTGTTTACATTTTTGCCTCATTAGCATAAATTAAACTTCAAGCTACAAACAAACAGACTATATCAGTTGAAAGATAATTTAAACTGAGTATCCACCGAAAATTTGAGATTGATATGTAAATATTTACGGAGAAATTGACTTTTCAAACTATAAAATGGGCTGGGGGGCAAGAGTTGCTGGCACCCATACATTCATTGTAAATTTTGAGCTTTTAAACGCTCATTCCTCAAATATATTTATCATATCACTCTCAAATTTTCGGTGATTATCAAGTGTGACAATCTCTTTCGATTTATGTACTCTGTTTGTTTGTATGTACGTCGCTTGAAGTTTGATGTATGCTAATGAGGAAAAAACGTAAACAAGGATTCGCCTATTATGTAAAGGTGAAGGGCTTCTGAATGGTTTACGTGAAAATTACATAACTGCCTAAATTTGCATTTCATATTAGTTCATCCACGCGATTTTAGATATATTTTTTCTCCATGAAGTACAATAAAATTAATTTCGACGAACTCTATAAATATATATTTAATGCTTCGGGACTGTTTAAGTTTCATCCGGCATCAATATAAATCCATTAAATATATCAAATGCCCAAAGTGAAGTAGCGATAACTAAGAAGTTATGATAATGACATTGAGTGTCTAAAATAACGGCTTTGTGTGAAAAACATTCTGGTCAATTATCGACATCGATAATGCTACCTTTTGAACTCTAGTATTCCTTTCTTCGCACATTGTAAATTCCATGTAATTTTTGTGCAAATTCAGAAATTCACGTCCGTGTTTCTCTTTCCAATTCCCCCTTCTCTGAGACTGCGAGCTTGAGATTTTTATCGCGGCTGATTGTGAGCAGATTGTAGGCTATACGGGTACGTGGTTTTGACACTTCTTAGTCTGGAACAGGGCCGTATTTTTTTGGAAGGGACTCAGGGACGGTTTGAGTTATTCACTGTCCCTTGCCGCTGCAAACGCAGAGTCCGTTTATCTGTTTATGATTAGAGTGGCGAGTGGAGCGCAACGTCCTCGCGCGTATCATATCAGACGCTAGCCTGGTCTGGAACAGGATATCTTTTTGCCATTTTTCCTGGAACAGGATATGTTTCGTTGTTTCTAGTCTAGAACAGGGTACCTTTTTGCCATTTTGTCTCGAACAGGGTCGCAAAAATACAATTCTGGTCTGGAACAGGGTAAGGGTTTAAAGTGCTCAGCGGCACACCCCCATCCTAATTTTTAGGGAGTACCCCTCCCCCCCCCCCCCCCCCCCCCTCCCCCCCCTCCCCCCGGTAACCAAGAAACTTAGCTGTCCGGTTAATATAGAGAAAAACCTGTGAACAACGTTGAAAAGTAAGCAATGTTTTAGTTGTTGTTTTTCTGCGCGCGGTCGTTCTTCGATCTCGTAGTCTTATGTTAAATAGACGGTGCCTGTGGTCAATCAGATTGCGAGTTTCCAATCTGATTAGATGGAGCCGTGTTGGTGTAGTGATTAGCGCTTCCGCCTTTCACGTCGAAGAGCCGGGTTCGCACCCCGGTGAAGGCCAGTGATTCTCAAGGTGTAAAAACCTGGCTCTCTTCATTGGAACTATGAATCCGTCGTGGCTCGGATGACCATGTAAAATGGCTGTCCCGTCTACAGAAATGACGTAAAAGAACACTGAGGACACAGACAAATCTCTGGTGGTGACCACGCTCTCTGTATGTGTCGGCAAATGAGGTCGCTTGGCGTGATATTCTAGGGCTGACTAACGAATAAGAACCTCGCCTTCCTAACTATAACACACAGTACCAAATCACACAGCTATAGTTAGTTGAATCCGAAACAACTGGTAACTGGTAGTCTACCTGGGGACCCTTTAATATCGAACAATCTGGACGTATCTTTAATTTATTTAAAAATTGCAAACGATAACGGTATCTTATAATAATCTGTTGCATCAGTAGAATTGAACGCTAGCTCTCAGGCGCTATTTTCTTTTAGCCGATGTTGGTTAAAAACGCCAAAAGAGCGTCTGCATTTTGAATCAGTTTAAACTGTTTTGACGATCTTGATAATTTAATTTGTTTTACACGTATAAATCGAGCACGAATATTGGGAGGTGGTGAATTTGTAGGCGAGCTGTTTTCGTTTGGTTAAGGAAGATCCGGTTCCCCGCCGTTATAGTACAGTCAATTGTATTTTTCTCACTCGCGGTCTGATATAATTGTGCCCCATAATGATATTCTATAAACGTATATCATTTTGGCTGCCGAATGGCTCTCGAGTCACTTTTAGCAATACCACAGGCAGCCCAAGCTTAGGCGAACGGAGCACCATACATATAGCATGAGAGTGAAATTTTAGCGCAACCGACCGCTGGTTCGACCGCTGGCTCGACCGCCCGCCCGCCCGCCCATGCACCAGCGCGGGGTGGACACGTGAGCCTTTCCAGTCCTGAATCGGGTCTCGATTTTGTTTGGCAATTTAACGCCGTCCTGTCCTTTACATTCAATCCTCCGTTTATGGGAATTTGTGATTTCTAATTTAACACTCGGGTAGAAGGCCTTTGTGAAACAATCTTGTACTCGAACTGCAAATGGTTAGACCTTCATGTTTTCTCGGATAAGGACGTAAAATGGTAGTTCTCCCATCGGCCTCCAACCGATGTTATATTACTAACAAGCTACGTACGGTTATACCGTCCTACTTTTAGCTGCGTCAGACTACATTGTTGAACGCGAGGGAAGAACTAGCGTTGGAGCGCAGTTGTTTACCTAAACCGAACGAGAGTGAAACTACAAAAAAAAAACGTGTGAATGTCCTGATATGCTTTGCAAGCTTTTTCGATAGAGGATGCCAAAGATTAAAGTGATTACAAAAACTGTTATAAAAAAAGTAGCTAGAATCTTGATTTCGGTTACAGTTAACCGAGTTTCGAGATGCGCTAAATTTCTCTTAAAAGTAATAGTTTTCATTCACTCAAATCTTTGTCCTCCTTCATCAAAATTGTCTCTAAATTTCTCCATTATATCAGGAAAGCATATTCTTTTAATCTGAGTAGTTATGTCTGTCTTTCTTCATGAGAAATTTTATCATTTACGGGTTGATACTGCCCCTTTAACCAAGACGTCTTTACCCTTCAGGGGTCATTAGGTGACAAAACAATCGTGTTAAAAGTTAGCACGGTAATTACTTCGCTTCTGATGTCTGGACTTTTTTTACTTTCATGTATATGTTTACAATATATATTTCGCAGTTTCTACACCTTCGCCGTCGTTCAGCATATTAAACTAGTCTGCTGAACCCCTTAGCTGACATTAATATGAACACGAGGGCTCTCACTGGCCAGTTTGACTGGCTTTGATATTTTTTTGGAGGAAAGAGAAATGATTATAACAGATCATAGCTAGGTTGTAAACCATTTATCGGTTTTAATGTATTTCTGAGGTAACCGCAACGTCCCATAACACTCGTAGGCTACGAGATAAGATCCTATCTTACACTTCCTGCTGAATACTTACAGGCTGACGTAATCGGTGTTGTCAGACACAATACACAATCAGTGCAGCTTGATAACATTATTTAGTTTGTTTGTTTTGTTTTGTTTTTCGTGTCTTTAGGCAAAACGTACAAGAAAGCGCTGTAATGAATGCAAGCGCTCTTACTTCAACCTGGACTCCAGATATCCTGACGGATGCCTGCCGTGTTTCTGTTTTGGTGTTACTTCTGACTGTAAATGTGCAAGAAATTTCCGCGACAAGGTATGAAGAGCAGGATGTGTATGTACAGGAATGTGTACTCTTTGCAGGGGAGATGGATGGGAGTCACGGAAGAGAAAAATTATCATGACACTAAATCCCCGGGGGGGGGGGGAACTCCCTTATGTGAAGGGTACATGATGCTCGTCGTACCTTTTTAGGGGTCAAAATCAGGAGTTTGGTACCACTTAGGGTATCCACATCAAACACAGACATTTCTATGTAAAGCGGTACCTTTTAGGGGTCGGGTGTCAATTGAACAAAAAAGCTGTTATCAATTTACATTTTTATTATCTTTTAGTGGTAAAAATAGCTTGAGCCACGCCCATTTTAGTACCTCTTAGGGGTCAAATCGAAAACGTCCGACGAGCATCCCTACCCTTTTTATATGGGAGTCGAACTCGCGGGAAATGCATTCTAAAACAACCCTGTCTATATAAACGCTGCATCACAGACGTAGTATGGGAGATGGACGCTCCGGGTAATGGCTCCTGTAGCCTCAGAACAGCGGCCTATATTCGCGACCTCACACCTCCCTCTGTGAGACACTCTCTCGGGTGGGTGGGCTATCGTGACGAGAGGTGTCTGTTTTCTCAGGCTCACACTGAGAACTGAACAGCGGCCTATATTCGCGACCTCATATCTCCCCTGTGAGAGACTCCTCGGGTGGGTATCGTGACGTGTTTGCTCAGGCTCACTAAAGTTGCGGTCGTTATTTCTGTTAGGATCTACATCATTTGTATAATTTGTAACCCCTTTTGCAATTTTCAATTTTTATACATACGAATCTTTGAAAGGTTTTGAGTACTTCTGTGAAGAAATTGCTGGCTTACAGAGAATACTCTATGTTCTAGGCTTGTTTGAAATGGTGAAAATTTGACCTTTCCTGACCCAGGACCGCGTAAGAAATAGCCTGGGTCGATTCTCGATCTTACGTCACCTCATTAATGCATTTTTCTCCATGGCGCCTTTCTATCACAACAACATCGATATATAGAGAATATACACAGTATGTGAGTTGTTAGTAAAGAAAACAGTTATTTTAGACAAAATGCTCAATATTTATTCAAATTATTACAAAGTGAATGAATTATATGACGTAGATCAAGATTTACTTACGCGGTCACGGGTCAGGAAAGGTCAAATTTTCACCGTTTCAAACAAGCATAGAACATAGAGTATTCTATGTAAGTAAAACACACAGAAGATTCATGATCATATATATATATAAATTGCAAATGGAGTTAGGTCCACTTTAAAAATTGCTCAAATCGAAACAAGAACGCGCGATACGCACTAACTCGCAACAAAGGGGAATGTCCAAAACTATATCAGGACGAACCTTGAAGCGAATACCTTAGTATAGCGCTAGCCCCCAGCCCCAGACTAATCTAATACTGTAATTTCCAGCTAATCATAGTTTATTCCCCGTCATTTCTCCCCAGGTCACTCTATCGTACCGCAAGGTCTTCGACAAACCACTAAGCGCCATTCGTCTTGGTGACTATCACGTGCCACGATCGTGACTACTGGTATCCTATTGGTTGGAGTTCAACCACAATTGGTGTATAACCGGTTTGACCGGCTACCCCGAAAGACTTACTATTGGTATCTACCAAGTCAGTTCACAGGCGAAAAGGTAGAACAAGCCTCCGAAGCAAAGTAGTAAAATGGTGTAATTGTGATATTACTGCATTTGAATGTTTCTGCATTTTTCACTCAACATTTGTGCGTTCTAGTGTACCGTACATTCTCGTTCCCAGTGCCCTCCTCGACTAACTGAAAAATCAGAGCTCTGGTAAGACACGAAACCGGATGTCCTAGATTCTAGGACATTGAAACTGCGCATGCTCTTAGAACTCAATTTCCGATTGCTAACTAAAGCAATGGCGGACCTCATGGAAGCTATCCAGTTCGCCCTTGCAAAAGCTTAAAATACAGTTTTCTTAAAAACTAAACACTTGGAAGCTATTCGGGTAATTAGTATCGATAAGAAGGACTGTTTCTGTGTCCTTCCGACCGGTTATGTAAATCGTTAATTTACCAAAGTTTACCGTTTGAGTTTAAATAATGCTCTCAAGGATCATCCAACTCAATCGTGGTCGTCATATCTCCTCTCAACGCAATTATCGAGGAGTGCACAGAACATGCTGATTTTCAGCTGCTGGATTAGACTGCAGGGCTGATGGTCGAGGAAGAATAGCCCTATGTACCTGTTGTAGATTAGCAAGGGCTATATATAGCGCTCAGTGCACTCGGCGCGGAATGTGTTTCTCTTGGTCGTTTTGATGGTGCATTACTAGGAGAGCTATAATTTTGCTTTCGACCTCGTTTTAACCTGGAATTTTGGATCGCCGCGGTTTGATGTTCATGCGATTGCTGAACCATCTCACGGAATTTTTCGGCAGTTTCAGAGAGCGTTTGCACGGACAGCATATTTTTGTAGGGTAGGATTCTTCCCAGAAAATGAACGGATGGCTTAGATAAGAACCAAACTTTTCCTTATGTTGCTGTTTAAAATCACTGGGTGATAATAGATATTACGGCGTTGCAGCAAATGCATGTATTTCGATCGAAAAGCTTTTCTGCTGCCTTTTTGGCGTAATATCCGCCATTATTGGGTTATAGTCGATCGAAGGGAGATTTTAATTACCTTTCGGCTTTTGCCACCATACATTACATATATGAATGTTTATTAATTAATTAATTAATCTGTTTAATCGTGTTCTTTCAAAAGGCACATCACTTCATTCTTTATTATTTTCACATATGAATGTTTATTCTTTTGATTATTTTACTTTTATTGAAAGAACACCTCAAAAATGCCTTATTTTACTTGTTATGTTTACACGGAAGTGATTTATCCACTAAATGAACCGGAAGAAAAGCGCTGTGCGCAGCACCTGTTCAATGTTTTCTTCATCGCGCAGCCGATTTGGCTAGCCAATCAAATTAGAGCCTGTTTCGTGTCTTACCAGAGCCTCTGATTTTTCAGTTAGTTGAGGAGGCACTGGGAACGAGAATGGTGTACCGTAATGCTTCTTCTAATAAGCTTCCTTCTCCGATTGCCTCTTTTCGCTTGACGGCCATGTTGAGTCTGAAGAGGATAAACCCGTTCTAAAACTGCTCAGTTCGAGGCTGACCTTGCAAAACCTATTGTTTGTAGGCAACTTGACCGGGATGTTAGAAGGGTCAGTAAATATCTTTTATTAATGAGTATCCTTATTCCAATGAACGCCCCCACCCCCTTCGTATTCCATTCTAATAAACGCGCCTGTAAATGTGTTATATAACAACAGCTGTAGTTTGTCGTGTTGTTATTTCCCACACCAAACAGAAACTTGTCTCGTTACAGTTGTCAGTTGAGAGAGCGATATAGAGGTTACGGCTTCTCTGTAGTGTTCTCCTTATATGGAGTCTCACTCTTTATTAGACTGAAAAGAAAATAAACACATCCAAAACATAAATTAGCACCCTGGGCACTAATTCGAATGTTTACAGTATATGAAAACAATAAAGTATATATACTGGAAATATATAATTATAGCCTCATGTAGCTCGCTATTAATTTGTTGTGGTAATCTTATCGTCAGATTTCGTCGTACGGTGGAACTCTGAGGTACTCCGTATCACATGACATGTTGTTGGAGGAGAGCTCACCAGGGAAACTGACGTGGAACTCAAGGTGAGTAGCCGCTGACTCGTTAATTACGGATTCCTATATCGAGAAGAAAACTAACATGAGAACGTTATAAGATAATAAAAATATTTAGCGTGAGCGCCTTGTATATGTGGGAAACAGATACTAAAGTATCACAAGGTATAGCACCTGGTACATGTAGAATACAGAACGTATAAAAACACAGTTTGAAAGTAGAGCGCCCTTTGAATGCACCGTCCGTCCGGTAAAGTGGCCATAGACCAGTAAGTAACATTTATTCAACCCTTCATATACATGTACGTTCCCAACAAGTTATAAAACTGAATTATTGGCGCATAAACTTGATACGATATATTATTATTCAAAGTTTCATATCAAGCGCATGTATTTTATTTCTTTGTATTCGTCTAAGTACAACAACAACAACACACTTTATTTATACTCTTACAAAATTACATAAGTAGGTGAAAGTAAAGAAAAAGGAATAAAGAAAGTACGAATAAGCGCTAGTTAGAATAACCTAAGGAATAATCGAGCAAAGTAACAAGCAACTACGCAGACGCAGTAATGCATTAATCATTACAGGCGCTTGTTAATATCTCACACCTGTAGTCATGATTAGAGTCTGCTTATCTTGCTTGTGCTTATGCTTGGGTTGCAAGTGAAAACCACGTTTAAAGTGCACACGAGCCCGAGATCATTGATGTAAAGCTCAAAGTGGAAAACAATTTATTTTTAAGGAGTTATTTTAACTCCAAAAGAGTTATTCTGTACTAAAAAAATGTACAGAATAACTCTTTAGGAGTTAAAATAACTCCTTGAAAATAACAGTGTAGCGACTGCCATTTTAAGAGGCTAGTGTTCATGCATTTTTTTTTTTTTTTAGGGTCGTGGTTTAGTTCTAATTCACAAGACTCGTTTCCCGCCCGTCGGAGGTCTGGAAACTAGTCACCACATCAAACTGGTGGAGGTAAGTGGCTCCTAATAATACAACCGCAGATGCGGCACGATACCATGGTTATATAATCAAATACACAAAAGAAAATATAAACAAAATAGAAATGGTACAGAGACGGGCAGCGCGCTTCGTCCTCAAACGGTATCATAAGATATCAAGCGTCAGTGAAATGCTCAAAGAACTGACCTGGAAGTTACTTGAGAAAGAAGAGACAAGAACAGGCTAATCATGCTTTATAATATACATCATGGCCTAGTTGAATTTGATTGCAAGAAGTAGTTAACGCCTATGGGTCGTTCAAGCCGCCAGTATATACCACACAAGTGAATAGTGCTTAACGCGCCCTCTGATTGCTACTCCGGAGATGAATATATCCTTTGTAATTGCTATTCACCTCCGAGCGAAGCAGCAATTACCTCGCGCAATTTTTTGTCCATTTGACAAAAAATAAAAGAACTATTTGGTGCTGGCTATTCACTTGTGTGGTATATACTAAAACAATTATTCACCTCAGTGTCGGTAAAAAGTGGTAGATATTTACCTCGACCGCGTATCACTGTTCACCTCCACTTCGGTGAATACTTTTTAACTATTAGTGTTTGTTAATTCTGTCTCCCGTCATTTAGTCGTCCTGGACATTCCCTGACGGTCAAGAAGTGTCACGCGAGGACCTGATGATCACCTTATCAGCGGTGGAAAGCATACTGATCAGGGCGACATATAGTACTATGACATACCAAGCCAGGTAGGGAGGACTGGGACCAGGGGGGGTGGGGTGGGTCAGGTCAGGAAGTGTCACGCGAGGACCTGATGATAACCTTATCAGCGGTGGAAAGCATACTGATCAGGGCGACATATAGTACTATGACATACCAAGCCAGGTAGGGAGGACTGGGACCAGGGGGGGTGGGGTGGGTCAGGTCAGGAAGTGTCACGCGAGGACCTGATGATTACCTTATCAGCGGTGGAAAGCATACTGATCAGGGCGACATATAGTACCACAACATACCAAGCCAGGACTAGGACCAAGGGAAAGAGGAGTGTGATGTTTGTGGCTTAATCTAACATATTTTGTATCACCATGACCAGGTGAATTTCGAGGTGAACAGATAAGGGATAACTTAACAGCCAGAATTAATGGTGGCGCGATGTTTCCTATGAACAATAGGTCAATTCAAGTTGTTTTTTTCAACATTTATCTACTTATTATAGCAAAACCACCGACATAGCTGAAACGAGCAGCTCAAAATGGAGGTTTTGCATCATCACGTGACTTCTTAGCAACCGTTGCTACGCCGCCATGTAGGATGGCAGGTAGAACCAAAACGGCGTACTGTCTGACTGAGCGCGGGAGATCCCTGGCCTAAATTATAGTTTAATAATATATTGAAGCGATGGTTTCTGAAGCTACGTTTCTCTGTAATTTAAGTTTATACTTACCACTTGGCTACTCTTCCGCCGACTGATTGATATGCGAACATTTTTATAATTATATCCTTTGTATAGAAGCGAAGCTATGTTCGAGTAAAGCGTGCATTTTTTACAGACGTGCAATTGTTACATGTATGCGCGCGCGGTCAGTTTGCACCCCCCCCCCCCCCCCCCCCCCCACCCCCTCATAGATATGGAAATGTTGAATAATCCTTAGCCTAATGAATTCTCAAATGGTTCTGAACAATTGGGTCATTAAGAATCAATGTGCCAAATATATAATGGAGGGGATAATATGTTTTTGTTACTTATAGAAGTTTTGCACCATCACGTGATGGAAGCCATGTTGGATGGCAGGAACAATAGAATGTTATTCATTTGAGATTTAATTTTTCACATGATTAAACAAATTCCATTCTTCCTGCCACCAAAATGGCTGCCATGGTGCAAAACCTCTATTCCCTTGCCATAAAATGGTGAAATAGAAACTAGAAATGTTATTTATTGTAAGTGAGGGAAATCAGCTATAGAAGGGGCACTGGCAATCGATTTGAACTTTCAAGTTCTTTAAAACAAAACTAAAAATAACAACTGAGATAGAAGAGAAATACCATGTGAATGTTCTGCATGCTTTTCAAACCCTTTCCGTAAAGGTTGGCAAAGATTGAAGCTAAGTGTATTGCAAAAGCTAACGTCAGTGAACCGATTTCAACTTGCTCTATCCTTCACGAAAATTGTCTCAATTTTTTTCCAGTATACCTGGAAAGCATACAGTTACTCTGCTAATCTCGGTAGTTATTGGTGACTTTCGTCATGAGAACATTTATCATTTGGGGTTTTACAGTGCCCCTTTAAACAAGGAAATAAGCATACGATACCGATATGACCATAAACACAACCTATCGTTGTGCGTTCTTTTCTTTTCAGTCTGAACGGTGCAGCTATGGACGTGGCTGTACCTACGAATACGCTACAAGGACAAGTGTATTCAGTGGAGCAGTGCGCATGTCCTGCATCGTACAGCGGGACCTCATGCCAAGTACGTTCGTAGGCTCGATTGAATAGTTAACAATTTAATACTCATCGAGGTCGAAGTGCATATTTAAATGTACACCAAAATAATATGAATTTCGAGTGAAATGTTCGCCCGTATTTCATAGAAAACTATGAAATAACCATATTATCCTATAAATAACCATATTATCCTATAAATAACCATATTATCCTATAAATAACCATATTATCCTATATCCTATATTATCCTATATAATTGGCCTGATCTAGCCATGAAATACCGCTCTGTATTTCATAGAAAAACCACGAAATACCGCCCTGTATTGCATAGTAAAGCTGAGCTATGATTGGCTGAAATATAATTTGTTTTAGGATAATGGTGAATATTTACCTCGACCGCGTCTCGGTAAATGTTCAGCAGTATGGATTAAGACTAAGGTGAACGATTGATTTGTATTTAATTGCAAAGTTTAACATTGGAGAACTTAAAACGAGAGTCTACTAAATATGTTTAGTTATTTCTGGACAAGCAGTGCGTCATTCACACATGCGCGTAGGAGAAAATGATCCACACGATATATTACACGATCCATCACACGATCCATCACACGATCCATCACACGATCCATCACACGATCCATCACACGATCCATCACACGATCCATCACACGATCCATCACACGATCCATCACACGATCCATCACACGATCCATCACACGATCCATCACACGATCCATCACACGATCCATCGCACGGTCCATCACACGATCCATCGCACGATCCATCGCACGATCCATCACACGATCCATCACACGATCCATCACACGATCCATCGCACGGTCCATCACACGGTCCATCACACGATCTATCACAGGTCCATCACACGATCCATCGCACGATCCATCGCACGATCCATCGCACGATCCATCACACAATCCATCGCACGATCCATCGCACGATCCATCACACGATCCAACACACGACCCAACAGACTATCCATCACACGATCCACCACACGATCCAACACACGATCCATAACACGATCCATCACATAGTCATAACCTCTTGACCAGTCAAAACGTTGGAATCTCTGTAAAATTGTACTGGAATGCAAAACTATTCACTCCATAATAGTCTATTGCTGTTCTTCTATAGATATGCGCTCGTGGCTACACTCGTGTTAAACCAGGCCCAGGCTTCTCTCGTTGCACGCGGTGCAGTTGTAACTACCACAGCTTGGAATGCGGTGCGGAGACAGGAAAATGTGTGGTGAGACAGCTGACTCGCAAACATTAAATGAGCTGAACCCATTACATTAAATTGTTGTGGGTTCAACCAATACCAAATGATAATCTAAGCAATATCGCGTATGCAGATGTCATAAAAATAGATTTAATTTCTTTCGCGATCTCCTTATCCCTTCCTATGATCCTAACCCCTTTCAGCATTACCATCTATAAGTTCAATTTGTCTAATTAATCTATCCTACTTTTATATATCTTACCTTTCGATTCCCTGACGCGGGGTTTGTACCCGAGGCCTTCGGTGTGCAAGACCAGAACTTTACCAATGAGCCACAGGAATTTGCGATGGAACGACTGTCACTTTTAAAAATAATAACCCCAACCCGTACCATAAACCTAACACTAACCGTGAGTAAATAAGTTGTTTATTCGAGAGCTGTTGGGTATGTTAATGTAGAGCTAGGGTTCACAGGTAAACAACGTGTTCTGACTGTCGTGAGAGCAGATTTTTGTGAGATTGCTTAGATTACAATTTGGTCACAGTTTTGGTCAGGGTTCAACTCACAACGTTAAATTTAATGTGATGGATTCAACCCATTTAATGTTTGCGAGTAAGGTGGATGAGAACGACGTAATCGACGTAATCAGTGGTTAAGTCTGGTTTCCACTGGCGACGGAAGCATAAGCGTAAGTGTAATACAATTATGTTGGAAGCAAATATAATTCTTTTGAACTTGATTAAGAGTTGGGTGAAAAGAAAATTCGGTAAACTTTACTTGTCCACCCAGTTCTGGGGTGCGGTTTATGTAAATACTGGTGTTTTCGTCAGATGCTAAGTATAGCTAGCGTTAGGCAGATAAAATAATTCGTATAATTTAGAGAGACAGAAGCAGTCTGAGAAAACAATGTTTATGTTTAAATTTTTCCCATTTTAAATTCAGAACTGTGACCACAGTACAAATGGGGACCATTGTGAAATTTGCGCTACTGGTTACTATGGAGACGCAACCAAGGGAACCCCTGTAGACTGCAAGCCGTGTTCGTGCCCCCTTACCATTGCATCAAATCAGTAAGTTAAAGTTGTTACTTTTGAAAACATTCAGTGGTTAAGTCTGGTTTCCACTGGCGACGGAAGCATAAGCGTAAGTGTAATAAAATTATGTTCTAGTGAACACGACGGAAGCGTGAGCACAAGCCTCGTTCAGAAGCGGAAACCTCACTTGCATGCTATATTTACCTTACTAAGGGCCCGATAATGTGCATTCTGGTTGGCTAAGTTCTTCTGCTTACGTTTACCTTGTTTTTACTAGAACATAAGTCACGGAAGCAGAATCGTAAGAAAATTTTTTTTTTACAGGTTCAGTCGTACATGCCGTATTGACTCGGACGGACATCCAACTTGTACAGCCTGCAAAACCGGTTATACTGGCCGTGACTGTGGAAGGTATCAACCACCTCTCCCCCTCAGATACATTTATACATTTTATCATACAGAACTTAACTAAAACTAGACTTTACATGTAATAGACCACACATTTCAATGTGTTGACTGGCGAAATAAAGCACTTGGGATGTTGGGAGAACACAAGAAATGCTTGAAAATCACAAGCTGAAGGCGCGTGATTTTCAAGCATTTCAAGTGTTCTCCCAACATCCCAAGTGCTTTATTTCGCCAGTCAACACATTGAAATATGTGGTCTATTGCTTTTATGATATAAAGACATGCACAATGCAAGCAGGCGTGCTGATTTCTATGTGTTTGCCAGAACAATATACTATAGATTGTTTTGATTCTATAAGCCAATCAGAGCGCTCGTACTGTCTGGGTTATATTATATATGTTCTTGCTTCACGCGAGTTGGCCAGTATATATCCAGACGCGTTGCCAGAGAGGTTCGATGGGTTCGAAACACACCCCCCCCCCCCCCCCCCCCCCCGCCTTGATTCTTCTCCACAATTAATATAATAACTTAACAAGCAATTTACATTTTTCACGATAAAAATAAAATAAAAACAAATAATGAAGCTTTTAAAAACGGTATTAACTCATTCAGACCGACCCCTGTAAATATAGGATTTAAAAGTCCTATACCTGGAAAAAGTTATTGCATCAAATCTAGACATGCTGGAAATACGATGTTGCGATATTATTTCAAGCGATGAATGACTTCAAAGGCACAGCTATAAAATGGATTGCTTGACTCTCTCACAATTTTCCATTTCCCTTTGTCTAAAGACGTGGTTTGTTTTGTTATTTTAAGTAATAAAGAGTTGTTTTACTAACTCATCGCAGGTGTGTCCAAGGCTACACTGGTAATCCAAGATCTCCCGGTGGAAAATGCGAGAAAGTACCAGGTAGATATTGAAAACATTGACAAGAGGAAGGGATACGAGGTGGCAGTATATAAAACATTTCTAGATCTCATATTTTGTTAATATCTAGAATTTATCCTTAAAGTGCCACTACGACGAAAATTTACCATTTCGATTTGCCACTTTTTCAGTGTCTATAGGTCAATCAGTATTAGAAATATCCGAAATAGTAAAAAATATTCCCAAATGGGCATCTTAAACCACAAATTTTAGGAGAGTTTACCGGTAAAATCCTGGTTTATTCACCGGAAGTGATGTCATACACTTAACACGACAACCTCGTGGCGCGAAATAGCGTGCATAAAAAAGTAGCCAACCTCGCAAAGATAAATATAACTTTCTTCTTATGTACGTGAAGACGTTTTTAGTAGAAATATGCCTCCAGGCGTTGTGTTCTGCAGGCGAGCGTTAAGTGTATGACATCATTTCCGGTGAATAAACCTTTGTTTAAAGCTGAACAAAGGGCACGGCTTCCAGTAATGGCGGACGTGTAGATTCAATATTCGGAGCTAAAAAAATAAGACTTCCTGTCGTTGTATCGAAAAACAATTTGAACTGGTAATAATATATGAACTCTACTTTATGAATATGCAAAAACATTGATATGTCAAAATTTGATCGTAGGGGCACTTTAAGCTATGATCAAATGGATGCATTATTTTATATGCAACATATATGCATGTTGCATCCGTTTGAGCACCTGTTGCACGATGTTGCATGATGTTTGGATAACATTTGATATTTGTCAAACTTTCGTGCAACATCCATGCAACATGTCTATTATATTGTTGTCTGGTATTGGTGCGTCATGTTGCAATCGTTTGACCAGCGTCATTTTACATTGGAGCATGCGCATCAGTTCAATGTAAAGCATGTTGCGTTCATTTGACCACTCCCACACGTTACATGTTGCAACATGATCCAATAATTAGCTTTAAGGCTGGTTCACATAGAATCGCCCGAATCGCTTGAAATAGTGCGCGGGCGATCCGGGCGATTATATGTGAACACACGTTTTAAGTTGTGGGACGATCCAGGCGATCGGGAAGATCGCGATCGCCACCGATCGCCCCGATAGAACACTGCTCTATCGGGGCGATCGGTGCGATCGAGAAAAAGCCACGAGCAATCGTGAGCGATTATATGTGAACATGGCCAGGCGATTCGGACGATTCGGACGATCGAAATATGTCCCAAAATGCACTGCATGTACCCAAGATGCATTATTCTCACATCCAAACATTGTTATCTTCATTTAAAAATGGCGGCAAGTAGCGAAGACTTTAACACCGCATTATTTATGGAAGAAGTTCAGAGATACGAATGTTTATATAACAAATATTCGCGATCGTGAAGCTGAAGTTCTCGAGCCAGCGTATGAAAAGCACCTAACTCCTCTCTCTTTTGGAAAATATGTCGCACCCAGAGCCTACGTAAACGTTTCGGTTCAACAGCCCTTGTTCTCCTGCGTCGTAATGTTATCAAAAGCAGTAAATAACAAGCATTAAGCTGTTCTCTTCGATTTTCTGCCGCCATTTTGTGTCAATATGGCGCGAAAATACATCTCGGGTCCAGGAATGGCCGTGTGAAATTGAACTCACATGCGATCAGGTGCGATCATATGTGAACAGCGAATCGCTCGAATCGTCTCGATCGCTTGCACATTTTTTAACGCGATTCGGGCGATCGGAGCGATTCGGGCGATCGGGGCGATTATATGTGAACCAGCCTTTAGAGAAGATCCGTAATACCTTTTCTTTCTCGAGAAAAAAAACATAAAATAATGCGTTTCTTGAACCAGACTGTATTGGCTTACCCAACAATACAAAACACCCTAACCTTTATAAAGAGCAGTACAAAACAATAGAGCTAGAGTATAATGGTCCAATCAGAATACAGATATTATTCCGTTTCGTAGATGTATTTTTTTTTGTAAAGAAGGCACGTTTGAAATATTTAAAAGTTGAATGTAGGAGCCGAACGCAATTTTCTTCAACAGCCTTTTGGAATCCCAAGCGTTCGTTGTTTTATTTAATAAGCCATGCGAATATACCTACTTCTTTTGGTTTTATAATATAAAACCCGTGAATAGAAATTAATTAATTTATTAATTAGTTACTCATTAAGTCAAGCGGGCAGAGGTTTGAAGCTGTAAAATGTCGGGTAAAAGCAAAAGGCAAACATATTCACGACAGCAAGGAAAATGCCTTGTCTCTGATTGGTTAAATTTTGAAATATTGGTTCTTTCCGTGGAATCGTTTCATGGTTAATGTTGGAGAATAAATTCAAAGCTTCAGGCCATTCAACCCTCATATTCACAATATTTTCCTGTATATTATACTATGATCTCATGTGTAACTGGAGCAACGTAATACTTTTCCTTTCACCAGAGGAGCTCCTTCCCCAGGCCACGATATGGCCGATGTATCGCAAAGACAGCGAGGGCGCTGATGCAGTGTTCTACTGCCTGTCCAATGGGAAGAGACCATTAACAATCACATGGGCACGAGTGGACGACAGACCCATCCCCCCACGGGCTCAAGCAGATAACGGTGCTATTAGAATTCCCGATGTACGTAAAGGTGATGAAGGAGTGTATGTGTGTACGGTAAAGAATGCGTATGGACAGCACACTGCTCGAGCACGACTCAGTGTACTTGGTGAGTTTGTTGGTTTTCGTTTCTACGCCTAGTTTAAAAAAGATTGGTATGGACAGCACACTGCTCGAGCACGACTCAGTGTGCTTTGTGAGTTTGCTGGTTTTCGTTTCTACGCCTAGTTTAAAAAAGATTGGTATGGACAGCACACTGCTCGAGCATGACTCAGTGTACTTGGTGAGTTTGTTGGTTTTCGTTTCTACGCCTAGTTTAAAAATGATTGGTATGGACAGCACACTGCTCGAGCATGACTCAGTGTACTTGGTGAGTTTGTTGGTTTTCGTTTCTACGCCTAGTTTAAAAAAGATTGGTATGGACAGCACACTGCTCGAGCACGACTCAGTGTGCTTTGTGAGTTTGCTGGTTTTCGTTTCTACGCCTAGTTTAAAAAAGATTGGTATGGACAGCACACTGCTCGAGCATGACTCAGTGTACTTGGTGAGTTTGTTGGTTTTCGTTTCTACGCCTAGTTTAAAAATGATTGGTATGGACAGCACACTGCTCGAGCATGACTCAGTGTACTTGGTGAGTTTGTTGGTTTTCGTTTCTACGCCTAGTTTAAAAAAGATTGGTATGGACAGCACACTGCTCGAGCACGACTCAGTGTGCTTTGTGAGTTTGCTGGTTTTCGTTTCTACGCCTAGTTTAAAAAAGATTGGTATGGACAGCACACTGCTCGAGCACGACTCAGTGTGCTTTGTGAGTTTGCTGGTTTTTGTTTCTACGCCTAGTTTAAAAAAGATTGGTATGGACAGCACACTGCTCGAGCACGACTCAGTGTGCTTTGTGAGTTTGCTGGTTTTCGTTTCTACGCCAAATGAGGGCAGTCCACAAAGCTAAGTTTACGAGGCTCAAATAAATTGACCATCTCACGTATAATTTCCACCACTTATGCTTTGCACTCTTTTTAGGTATATGTCATCTAAAAGTTGGAATAATTTCCCTGAGGCCTAGAGATTAGATATCAGTGATCTCAAACTTTTTAAACGTAAAGTGCATGGACTATTATTATTCACACAAAACTGCTGTGATTTTTGTAAATAGAGCCACACTGTATATCTTCGTAAAATATTTTGCTTATCTTATATTAATCATATATCTTTTTAATATTTCAATATATTTTTTCAGAGATGTTAGCTATTTCAAAGCTACTCTGTAAATCCGAATTAAAATTAAGTTTATGATGATGCATGAGTAGTTTAGTTAGTAAGCCAGAACTGAGACCAAGAGGTAGAATTTAGTGGGTAAGTAATACTATGTATTACTTAGTTCGTCGCATCATTGTTTTGTTGTAATATGTACATCGGTCAGAAGGATTTTAGAAGGAAAATAATTCTTCGGAGAGAAAATCGACCTCAATGCCAACAGTTACCCATTTTCCCCTTTAAAAAACTTCGAAAAACTTTTTGAAGGTATAACCGATAGTTAATATCTCGACGCTAGGAAGTGTATTTTGTGCACAATTCGTTTAGTGATATTTCTTCTACAAGAACCCTTTCGTGATTTGACGTAGCGAAAATTGTTTCCTTCTGTAAAAGATCAAAATCCAAACCTCCTTCGGCCATTTCAGGCAGTATTCTTTGTATTCTACTTCACGATCCAATGCTGTCCTCAGAAATCTCCCGGATGTGTCGCAACATTCTGGCGATGAAACGAATGAACTGTTAAAAGATATATGTATTATTTATACCCGATTAAATATAAACATGGTATCGATCATTTAACTAAAGATTGATGTCACCGAAACCGCAAATATACAACAGCGAAATATTGTGATTCTCTGCACCTTTCAAACACTTCATATCAAGAGACACTGAGCTGTTGAGTGCGTAGCGGTTTGATGTTGACTAACCCTAGAATTATCTTCCAGCACGACCCGATGAACCAATCACAGTGTCTGTATCACCAAAGACTCTCAACATCCACGCACGCCAGACTGCACGGTTTGTATGTACAGCCACAAGTGTGACGCACTCAACCCTTAAATGGACCAAGGGACTATCAGAGAGGTTACCAGCTGGGGCATCGGAAAAAGATGGCGTGCTCACCATCCCCTGGGCCACTAGGGTTCATACAGGGACGTACACATGTACAGGATCAAACCAGTATAGCTATGACCAGAATAGTGTGCAGTTACGGGTAGCAGGTTGGTGTTGGTATCTGAAAAGTATGTGCTAACCAGCTATCAAATAGAGCAGGTTTCAATTGAGTGTCGAAAGTTTTCGGTGATTGCTTTGGTTTTGCGTTTACTTAGCTTTTCTATTGGCTGTGAAAATGTTTTGTAATCAGTCAGCGAATCAAATTCCAGAGTAAAACCAATCGTGGTTTTGGTTCCGGTCACGCCATCAATCCACGATTGCGTTTACTTTTCCTCCTGATTGGTTGCTTTCTCATGCCAGTGAAACCATTCGGTATTCACTTTAGTTCGTGATTGGTGCGTTGTAATTGCTTTGGTTTTGGTTTTACTACAGTTGAAACCTGTTCTATCTGATGAAGGCTTGCTTACAAGCCGAAGTATCGACAACATGATTATATCTTGAAAACAGTCATCCGTAGCACTGGTCATCTCTAGAAATATAAAATATATGTTTCCATTACCAAAGCGTCCTTATGAGCTATATTGGTGACTGCGTATTTACACTGGGTTTACTATTCTTATTTAGGATTCGTTTTGTCGCGAAAATATAATGTTCTGTTTCGCGGGGAACTTTATTATAACAATAGTCCAATGTGTATATACACAGAGTCCAATACTGTGCGCAAGATGCATGATCTTGGTAAACCGCAGTTGTGCAAATCCTTTCTTTATTTGGCGGGAAAGTAGGTGTTAAACATCGCATGATTTTGAATCTAGGTTATAGGATTCTGTCCAGGCTATGTTAGAAATATGACATGACAATGTTTAATGAATAAACTTTTCCTATCAATGTCACCTATTTTATACGATTCTTTCTTCGTTTTTATAGCGATCATCAAGCCCCAGGTCTCAATCACACCACGCTTTCTCACGGTAGACGTTGGAGACACGGTTGAGTTCCGATGTTCGGCCAACGGATTCCCAAGCCCATTCCTCCAGTGGCTTGGTGGCCCGCGCGGCCAGCTCCCAAAAGAAGCCATTATATCGAATGGAAACAGTGTGTTGAAAATATTAAAGGCACGGAAGGAACATGAAGGGGAGTATTTCTGCACGGCGAGAAACGGTGGAGGAATTGGCACAATGAGAACCATGTTGTATGTTAGAGGTGAGGAATACAGACTGACTCGCAGTAACATATTGAACGCCGTATTGTAGATCACCATGGAATGATCTGTAGCAACCTTTTCCATCAAAATGACATTTACATGATTGCATCAATTAAACTACAACTACCAGATTGATCCTTTTCAAATGATTTTTCCTTAAGTAATGATCCGTGTAAAAAGTACGATAAAATCCATTGTTAATAATAATAATAGTAATAATAATAATAATTTATATAGCGCCATATCACCACAGTCTCATGCCGCTTTAAATATTACTGACATATCCCGTCAGTGAATGTTCTCGGACTGCTTTTACGGCGCTAATGGCTGCCACGCAGTACCAGTGACACTCTCGAGTAGTACACCAGGTTCTTTCACGTCCCCTTCAAATACTGATTAGAAGTAGGAGACAAGGCCAACGGCTTATAGCTGGGACTCGAACCCCCAACCTCCCGCACTCTAGACCGTGCTCTACCAACTGAGCTAACCAGTTGTGCGGTATTGAGCCTCCCTCATGGGATTTGTCTGTGTTTTAGACTACGAAAACACTGGGTGATAATTATGAATATTCTGAAATAAAAGTAGTAAAAAGTCAATTTTGTTCCATTTCTATGAACAATTTTTCTTCCAACCAATTGGAACAGCCAAAAACAATAGCTACGAAATAGGCACAATTGATAAGGTTCCGAACATGCGATTTGCTTTATAAACGACATTTGGAACCGCAGTGCAAATCGTAGTTTTAATATTTTGAAAAATTGGAGGAAATTAGACGCCTTCCTAACCTCTAGGGCGATTTTCATGTTTCAACCAATGACATCAAGAATTTTCACAATATAAAATTAACACCTTGCTCCATCTGAATGCCGTTCGGTGCCGTACATCTTACACGAATCATTACTTAATCAGATATTTCAACTTCTTTGAGAATACCAAGACAATGGTCTAAATTAGAGCAACAAAATAAACCGCACAAAGAATTCTGGTTGTCATGGTATTTCACGCTTCATGCAATTGTTTCGTCCTGTTATTTCGTTCTGTTTCGTCCTGTTGTTATTGATAATGTTGATCCGCTGCACGACTTCTTACCTGAATGTCACTCGACACAATCATAGGCATCCTCGTAAGTATGAAGTTCACAAGACGAATCGTTTAGAAAATTTATTTTATTATCAAGGAGAATTGTGTACAGTAATTTATATATAATAGACCATAATAATCTTCAATTCTTAAATTAATTGTGTGTATATTATATCATAAATTGTTTACTGTGTTGTACTGTTTTGTATGTTTACAATAGTATTTGATTTTATTATTATATGTTTGTAGGTTGCGCAGGCTTTTTTCCGATATATGCTTCACTTGAAGTGAAGCATGTATCAAAAGAAGCCTATTTAAAATTTTACCACAACTGCCCAGTTTCTTGTGGTCTGATTGGCTTATTGCCATTGGAAATAGCAGGACATACCACGGATTACGTCATTGCTCGCGTCACGGATTACGTGATAGCGCGCTCTAGAATCGCTGAGCTTTTCTCTCACAATTTCCATCGTTTTCAAGGCTCTTCCGCTTGACTATATCTCGTTTATTGTGTTAAAAAAATTTTTTACGATAGTTTGCCGTGGTATGTCTTGTTATTTACCACGTTTTGCGTCATCGCATCGTCAACATTGTTGTGTACTCACTCGGCCAGCGCCTTGTAAAATCCACAACAATTTTAACCATACGATGCCGCAAAACGTAGTAACTAAGAGGACATACCACAGAAAACTATCGTAAACTAGTTAATTATCTCAGTGTTATTTCTACACAATTCAGTAATATCTTTTTGCTAATATTGTCTCGTTTTAGCTGCTGGCAGTGTTCCCATTCTCATTGTTCGCCCCAAATCCCTATCGGTCATTGAAGGTGACGAGGCGGAGTTTGAGTGTAAAGCAACTGGTAACCCAGAACCAAACATTCGTTGGACTCGAGTTGAGGGCGATTTCCCCGAGTCCTCCTCCATCGTGAATGGCGTGCTGCGATTCAACCAAGCGAAGACTGGTGATGAGGGGACGTATGTGTGTACGGCTGCCAATAGGTTTGGTGCGGTGGCAGAAAGCGCTGTTCTTAATGTTGAGAAAGGTAGGCTCATCGTGTATTAATTCCCGTTCGATTTGTTGTTTGTTTGAGGGAATTTTAATGCAACATCAAATACTTCGTATGGATGTTGGTATATAATACGTCATCAGTCATGTATAAGGTCTAATAGACCCCTTGCATTAACGTCATGGAGTTCATTGTTTGCGTGACCTTGCCTTCCACATCTGGAATACACCTTCATTGTTTCATTTGTTCCTTGATCCAATAGCTGATAATACAGTGGCGTCTACGAATAGCAATTCAGCGGTATTGACCCGAACGCCTCACTTCGATGTAATGATCATGAACCGTTAATTAATCGTGCTTGTTTAGGAGGGTGTCATGCAAGAGCGCTTCATTACACGGAGTGAGGCGTTCGAATACGCCACTCAGCTGTTACCTTCTTGGAGAACTTAACATAACAATATATAGTGACGTCAGGAGCAAGTTAACCTTTCTTTGCCTTTTATAGATGTTCCATTTCGCTTTCGAGGCCTTTTAGTCTTTCATATCTTTCAGCAATAGCCGTTAACACAAGAAGAAAACTACGAACTGAGCGACTAACTTACTCTAAAATTTTGGCATACCATGACTTAGCTCGGCGGTAAATTTTCACAAATTTTCACAAATTTTCAAGAGTACACACTGTCAAACTATGATGGTGAATGATTGGTCAAGAGATCGCGAATTGTTGGAGAGGCGGGGCTTCAGATTCGCGCACGCTGGAAAGCAAGAGAGGATGCGGTAACAGAACGGATCCCCATGCCCCATGATAGTGATATGAAATCTATTTTTAGTTTCACAACACCTGGTCTAAGTGATTTGTATCTCGTTCTGGTAGGCTACCCTCGTTGGGTACTCATTGTTTATATCCCCTGGGTCCTCATACCATCGTTATATAACATTCGTTAGCACAAGAGCGCCACTTTACGCCAATCAGGTGTCTTTCTTAAAATAGCCAGGCTGTGTCCAGTTAATCTAAAAAATAGATTTCAAATAATTATCATTGGAACAGACTCATGTATGGGGGATTCGTTCTCATTCTCTCTTGTGGAAAGCTGGATTTTTCAATTAATGTTTTCTGCGCTTCCGATTTTCATCCAAAATAGAGTTTTTAAAAAGCTCAAGCTCAAACTCAAGACGAATTTGTTCGATTTGTCTGACATTTTCACAATGTCAAATGATTTCTCAGCTACAAAATCGTATCGGGGAATTGTGAAATTCTAAAACCAGAGCCCTCGACGGCCTTTGCCGCGTATCTACTCAGATTATGTTTTCGCCTTTTCACGTAAAGCATTACAACTTTTGAACTAAATAGAAATCTGATATTTCCCGACACTGTTTTGTAATACAATTCCTCCAATATGATATAAAGCAAAGAGATTTAAAAACCTTAAACTATTTTCTGCGTAGGAGCGTCTGAAATCTATCTCACTAGACTGGAGAAACGGGATAGAGGAAAATTCGAGATATTGAAATAACTCAAAGCTTTTTATACATTGTTGTAGCCGATTTGATAAGCTTTAAAATGATACATGGATGATGTATCTTCGATGTTTCCTCGAGCGCTTACATAATTTACACTGGAAACTCCCCCCGAATGTATCCGGGTAACCTTAATTTTGTATTTATGTGCTTCATAGGAATAATCTAACACATTTTATGAATTGAAAAAAATCAAACTAAAGCGTAACCCTGTACTTCCACACCAATGGTTATCTCACTCGCTGATCAATTATTGCACCCGCGAGGTTGGATTTTAGTAACCTCGTTCCCATGTAACCTCGCTTCCGTCCAGGATGAATATATCGTAGCTTCTGATTGGTCGAAATCGGGGAATTGCAGATATAACAAGGATTACCATTAGATATTCGATACTCACTATCTATCACAGAATAGATAGCGAGTAGACAACCAATCATAATGCTGGATTTGCAATAGAATACTAGTATATTTTATTCATATTTGGTGAAACCAAAGTCTTAGACAATCAGATTTATCCCTCAAAGAGTTTCTAAAGGCGCGTTCCATTTACGCGAACTGGCTGGTCTGATCGGCCAGTTCTGAAATAGAACGTGTCAGTTATGAGAACTGGTCCAGTCAGTTCCTAGAACTGACGCGTTCCATTTAAAGTGCCACTACGACGAAAATTTACAATTTCGATTTGCCACTTTTTCAGTGTCAATAGGTCAATCAGTGTTAGAATATCAGAAATAGTAAAACATATTCCCAAATGGGCAAGTTAAACCACAAAATTTTAGGAGAGTTTACCGGTAAAATCCTCAGTGTCATTACTGGAGGCCGTTCTAATTATTCAGCGGAAGTGACACTTAACACTTAATTAACACGACAACCACGTCGCGCGAAATAGTATGCATAAAAAGGTAGCCAACCTCGCAAAAACAAATATAACTTTCTTCTTGTGTACGTGAAGACGTTTTTAGTAGAAATATGCCTCCAAAGCGTTGTGTTGTGCAGGCGAGAGTTGTGTGTATGACATCACTTCCGCTGAATAACCTTTGTGTAAAGCTGACCTCCAGTTATAGCGGACGTTTAGATTCAATATTCGAAGTTCAAAAATAAGACTTCCCGTCGTCGTATCGAAAAACGATTTGAACTGGTAATAATATATCAACTCTACTTTATGAATATCCAAAAACATTGATATGTTAAAATTTGATCGCGTAAATGGAAAGCGCCCTTAGATTATCTTTTCACCCCTTCAAGATACATCCATCCCTCCCTCTGCATCAGTGGACCCGGAGGAGCAGACTGTTAATGAGGGTTCAGTGGCAGTGATCACGTGCACAACAACTGGTGAACCCCAACCGAGTCAGGACTGGAGCCGAGTCGGTGGTGTGCTGGCTTCGAACCACATTATTCAAGGCAACCAATTAAGTATCGAGAATGTGACGGAGAAGGACGAGGGAATGTACGTGTGTATTGCACAGAACAAGAAAGGTGTCAAACAAGCTACTGCTTTTATAAACGTTAAAAGTAAGTTGTGACCAGGGAGGGTTAGGTAGGGATGTCAATATACGTGTGTATCGCACAGAACAAGAAGGGTGTCAAACAAGCTACTGCTGTTATAAACGTTAAAAGTAAGTCAGTTGTGACCAGGGAGGGGGAGGGGTAGGTAGGGATGTCAATATACGTGTGTATTGCACAGAACACGAAGGGTATCAAGCAAGCTACTGCTGTTGTAAATGTTAAAAGTAAGTTGTGACCAGGGAGGGGTAGGTAGGGATGTGAATGTACGTGTGTATTGCACAGAACAAGAAGGGTGTCAAACAAGCTACTGCTGTTGTAAACGTTAAAAGTAAGTTGTGACCAGGGAGGGGTAAGTAGGGATGTCAATGTACGCGTGTATTGCACAGAACAAGAAGGGTGTCAAGCAAGCTACTGCTGTTGTAAATGTTAAAAGTAAGTTGTGACCAGGGAGGGGTAGGTAGGGATGTGAATGTACGTGTGTATTGCACAGAACAAGAAGGGTGTCAAACAAGCTACTGCTGTTGTAAACGTTAAAAGTAAGTTGTGACCAGGGAGGGGTAAGTAGGGATGTCAATGTACGTGTGTATCGCACAGAACAAGAAGGGTGTCAAGCAAGCTACTGCTGTTGTAAATTTTAAAAGTAAGTTGTGACCAGGGAGGGGTAGGTAGGGATGTCAATGTACGTGTGTATCGCACAGAACAAGAAGGGTGTCAAGCAAGCTACTGCTGTTGTAAACGTTAAAAGTAAGTTGTGACCAGGGAGGAGTAGGTAGGGATGTGAATGTACGTGTGTATCGCACAGAAAGGGTATTAAATGGGCTAAGTAATGCTGTTGTAGACGTTAAAAGTAAGCTGTGACGAGGGAGGAGTATGTAGAGATGTGAATGTACGTGTGTATCGCACAGAAAGGGTATTAAATGGGCTAAGTACTGCTGTTGTAAACGTTAAAAGTAAGCTGTGACCAGGGAGGAGTAGGTAGGGATGTGAATGTACGTGTGTATCGCACAGAAAGGGTATTAAATGGGCTAAGTAATGCTGTTGTAGACGTTAAAAGTAAGCTGTGACCAGGGAGGAGTAGGTAGGGATGTGAATGTACGTGTGTATCGCACAGAAAGGGTATTAAATGGGCTAAGTACTGCTGTTGTAGACGTTAAAAGTAA
Source organism: Actinernus sp. WN-2022 (assembly GCA_030867875.1). Classification (NCBI taxonomy): domain Eukaryota; kingdom Metazoa; phylum Cnidaria; class Anthozoa; order Actiniaria; family Actinernidae; genus Actinernus; species Actinernus sp. WN-2022. The sequence goes on along the minus strand of JAOWCC010001368.1, from coordinate 49,330,261 downwards.
GTTGTGACCAGGGAGGAGTAGGTAGGGATGTGAATATACGTGTGTATCGCACAGAAAGGGTATTAAATGGGCTAAGTACTGCTGTTGTAGACGTTAAAAGTAAGTTGTGACCAGGGAGGAGTAGGTAGGGATGTGAATGTACGTGTGTATCGCACAGAAAGGGTATTAAATGGGCTAAGTACTGCTGTTGTAGACGTTAAAAGTAAGTTGTGACCAGGGAGGAGTAGGTAGGGATGTGAATGTACGTGTGTATCGCACAGAAAGAGTATTAAATGGGCTAAGTACTGCTGTTGTAGACGTTAAAAGTAAGTTGTGACCAGGGAGGAGTAGGTAGGGATGTGAATGTACGTGTGTATCGCACAGAAAGGGTATTAAATGGGCTAAGTACTGCTGTTGTAGACGTTAAAAGTAAGTTGTGACCAGGGAGGAGTAGGTAGGGATGTGAATGTACGTGTGTATCGCACAGAAAGGGTATTAAATGGGCTAAGTACTGCTGTTGTAGACGTTAAAAGTAACTTGTGACCAGGGAGGAGTAGGTAGGGATGTGAATGTACGTGTGTATCGCACAGAAAGGGTATTAAATGGGCTAAGTACTGCTGTTGTAGATGTTAAAAGTAAGCTGTGACCAGGGAGGAGTATGCAGAGATGTGAATGTACGTGTGTATCGCACAGAAAGGGTATTAAATGGGCTAAGTACTGCTGTTGTTGATGTTAAAAGTAAGCTGTGACCAGGGAGGAGTATGTAGAGATGTGAATGTACGTGTGTATCGCACAGAAAGGGTATTAAATGGGCTAAGTACTGCTGTTGTAGACGTTAAAAGTAGGTTGGCACATGGGGTTGGAGTATGGAATGTACATGTTTTGTGTTGTAAACTTTCAGTAAAATAAAAGTAACATATTATTTAAAGTGCAAGTAGTATGTTAAAAAAAATAGACTGTATTGTTTGTTTCTCACAAAAAGGTATTAATCTTGCAAATTTTATAATATTTCTGGCTGGCATTTAATCCCTAATTTTGATTACTTTTCGCGGATCTGGTGACGTCATAAGATGAATCAACTCGATCCCTAGAGAAATCTACTAGAATAAAATCCCGTAGGTTTCCTTTGTGACATCGCAAGATGAATCAATCCCGCAATTCGTGTAGCTTTCATTCTAGTTTAATTGCTGCTCCTGCCTCTCGAAGAAAACTAATTTAGGCAACTGAAATATATCAGAAATAGAATTTGAGGCAAAATGAGTTAATGTTGTGTTATGGCGCTACTTGCACTTTAAGAAGGCTGAGAATTATAGCGAGGGTGTGAATGCATGACCCGCATCACTCGTACGATATTTGCCTACTACATTCCATAGCCGAACACCTGAAATAACCAAATATTATTTCACAGTCTATACAGAAGTGAGTCAAAACCATTCAACGCATTTACTGTTAGTTTTTCTTCCAACATCAGGAAATGTGATGCCCAAGATCGAGATTATGCCGGCGGCGCAGCAGATCGTGACGGGGGGTGACAATGTTGTGTTCAGGTGTCTAGTTAAGGCGGGTGTCCCACCACCAGCGGTTACGTGGACAGATCGCGAAGACAGACCGATCAACGGGTCCACAGTGTATGTTAAAGACCACAACGTGTTGATGTTTTCGCCTGCTTCAACCAGTAACGAGGGCCGCTACGTTTGCAGGGCAACAAATGTTCTTGGTTCTGTTGATGCTGTTGCTATTTTATCTGTTCAAGGTTTGTTAACTATTTTACTGTTTTGCTTTAACTATGATTAACAATTAGATTGCGAACTTCAGGTTTCTATCGGCTGTCGATAGAAACCAAGAACGAAAAGTCTAATTGTTATAGCATAACCAAGCTGCGGTTCTCTCCAACTTATCTATCTACCTATCCATCCATCCACCCATCCATCCACCGCCCACCCGCCCACCCATCCATCCACCCACCCATCCATCTATCTATTACACTGCGGCAAAAATATTCTAAGAGGGTAACACTCCACAGCTAGTAGGAGCGATTGAATTCATCTTATTTGAAAACATGGTAACTGAAGTACTTGAGACGTATTGTGGAAGATGGTTCCATTCTGGAATGGTTTAAGCAGGAGAGTTGCCGGGATTTAGCAGAGTTAGACCTAGTTCTATCATAACCTGGTAAGAGGTAGTCCTACTTAGTTATCTCTAAAGGTAGTCCTACTTAGTTATCTCTACAAGACTATTTACAATTTTGTACAGCAGTGTTAGCCTTAACTTGCGCCTTCCTGTGCTGATCTCTTGCCATCCGAGTTGCTTAAGCATCTCTGAGACGCTACTGTTCCATTCGTAGTTGTTACATGTAAACCGTGCAGCTTTTCGCTGTATACGGTCCCTGCCAATTGGTGGATATCGTTCTTAATGTATGGATTCCAGATCGTACAGCAATAATGGAGGGTTGATCTTACTACGAAGTCTAACCCTAAAACAATGCGAAGCCTATATATGTCAGCTCCTTTAATTTCTGAGGAAATACCTTGAGGTTTCTTCTCAGGATCCCGATGGTTGCATTTGCCTTTTGGAGATCTTGTCAATGAGCTTGCCCCATTTTAAATAATTACTTATCGTACTGCCCAGATAGGGGTTATCTTATACAGGTTTAGTTTGGATCCACCGATTGTATATATGAAGGGGGTGCGTGATCTGCTTACACGGAGGCAATAGAACTTGCTATGATTAAAGCCCGTACCTTTTTTTCTGCCGAGGAATCAAGTGTCCAGTTAATATTAGGTCATTTTGTAGTAGTATGAATGGATCTTGATGATATTGTATAGAGCGATACAGTAGGCACTCATCAGCAAACGATTTGCACTGTTATCTAACAACTAATGAATGGAAGGTCATTTATGAAGCACCGAAACAGCAGGGAACCAAGTGCCGTTCCGTGTGGTACCCCTAAATCAAAGTGCACTGGCGTTGACGATGCTCCATTAACCACCACTTGTTGTTGTCTAGTGATGAGGACATTCCCATTCCATTTGTTTACTTTCCATTTATTCCGTCGTAATGATTGAATTTGTGCAGTAATAACTGATGGGGCACAGTGTCAAATGCTTTATTGAAGTCTAGAATGGCCAAATCAATCTGGTGTTTATGGTCAAAGCGCTTGAAAATGTCATGTTAGGTTACAAGTAAATTGGGTTTAACAGGAGTTCCCTGTCTGAAACCAGGTTGTAGGTCAGATAAGACTCGATGAGTGTCAAAATGGTGTAAGATGTGCTTACAAATTATATTATCCAACAATTTTCAGCAGACACTTGTAAGAGATATGGGCTGATAATTTGCTACATCGTATCTATTTTCTTTCTTGAAATCTGGTGAAATGTTTGCTTTTATCCAATCATCGGGGAGTTCTCCAGATTGAAGTGAAGTGCATGGTAAAGATTACGTGTAGAATTGGTACTAGTGTAGGGGGTAGTTCCTTGAGGACTTTGTTTGGAAGGTTATCCAGACTTGGATCCTTATTCACTTTTAGTTTGCGTCTCAGTTTCTTTATTCTCTCAACGCAAATATTTACAGAGAGATTTGTATTGGACTAACGCAAGTTATATAAAGTGTGATTGTATACTTTTGAGAATAACTCACATAGATAGGATGGTGCTAGTTGGTTTTAGGTTTTGAAACGTTATTTATTATCTTAGTTATACCAACAGCAAGATGCTCTTTTTCACATAAGCTATATATTAACGAAATAAAAATGAATCTAGTGTTTATTTAGTTTCCAAGTGGAGTATTTATTATTAAAAAGACGTCGAAGGTGATAATGACGATTAATGTGTAGAGGTGGCCGTTGTGGAGAGGTAGGGGTTTAATTTAACACCACATGTTAATGTACTGTATTATCAATCATATTATAAGTACTGTTCATAAGTTATATTTTTAATGGAAACTTGAATCATGAAACAGGATCAGTGCGTGTAATTGGATAAAAATTAAACTCCCTCAATTAAAGTACAGTATGGAATTTCAACTTCAGTAGTCATTCGTTAAGTGGCCGTTGTGTGGAGGTTATTTTATGTGCACTTTTTGGTTTGGGAAAACGTAGTGCTGGCCGTTGCCGTTGTGTAGAGGTGGACGTTGCGGGGAGGTTTCATTAACAGTAAATGTATGAACTGGTGCCCGGGACAAAATTTCGTGGCCGTTGTGGGGAGGTGGCCGTTGTGGGGAGGTGGCCGTTGCGTAGAGGTGGCCGTTGCGTAGAGGTGGCCGTTGCGTAGAGGTGGCCGTTGCGTAGAGGTGGCCGTTGTGGGGAGGTGGCCGTTGTGGGGAGGTGGCTGTTGCGTAGAGGTGGCCGTTGTGGGGAGGTGGCCGTTGTGGGGAGGTGGCCGTTGTGGGGAGGTGGCCGTAGTGGGGAAGTGGCCGTAGTGGGGAGGTGGCCGTTGTTGGGAGGTGGCCGTTGCGTAGAGGTGGCCGTTGCGTAGAGGTGGCCGTTGCGTAGAGGTGGCCGTTGTGGGGAGGTGGCCGTTGTGGGGAGGTGGCCGTTAGTGGAGGTTCGACTGTAGCTATATATATTACTATTATAATACCACTATTGATTTAATACTGTTAATATCTTTTTAAAGCTGAGCCTCGCGTTGTCGTGACCCCTTCGAGTCCACACTTGGTCCCAGTCGGCAGCCAAGTGATGTTACTGTGCTCGGCCACCGGTGACCCCACTCCTTCTGTACAGTGGATTGCCCCCAGTTCAGCACAGTCCAGCCTCCAGCCGATCGAAATTAAACCAGGAGTCCTGAAACTAGTAATCGAGTACGTGACGTTAGGTGATCAAGGAAAGTACCGATGCATGGCGGGTAACGTGGTGGGACAGGTGGAAGCCAGTATGGAATTGATTGGTAGGACACTGTACATTATAAATACGTCGCCTACTTTATGGTTAATACAATTGATTTGGCACGTAGAGCTGCGTTATTTGCACCCTGCGATCAGAGCCTTCACCAACTGCACTAAGAGCGAGAAGAAAGGGCAAATTTAAACAGGGGCAACTTTTCTAATTAACGATTAGACTTACGTTCCAGTGAAAACTAGTCAAACGTAAGAAGAAGCGGAAGCAGAAGGATTTAGCCAATCAGAATGCTCATTCCCTTAGCAATGTAAATATAGCGTGCAAGCGAGGTTGTAGCTTCTGAACGAGGCTTATGTGTATGCTTCCGTCGTGTTGAATTTCACTAGAACATAACTTTATTACGCTTACGCTTACGCTTCCGCCTCTGCTTCCATCGCTAGTGAAAACCAGGGGCCAAACCAGGCTTTAGGTCATTTGACTCGGATCTCTGCGCGTGGAAGTTAAAAATCACCCAATACAGAATAGTTATTTATTGCTATCCAAATCAGGAGCCCATAGCCAGGAGCGTCAATCTCGCTTGCCAGGCCTGTGTCACAGCGTTTTCACAAGTTAGGTTATTTTTAGAACGGTTTCCCGCTATTGTTGAGTTGCAAATTTTTCGTAAGGGAATAAAACCACAAAAGCGTAGCAGCCATGTTGGTTGGTATAACAAAAGTAGCTAATGAGGCATATTTTGTTCCGCCACTGGTGCAACTTACCAATTGGCGGGGAAAATAATCTAAAAATACCTCAACTTGTGGAAACGCCATGATATCAAAAAAGGAGATGTGGACGCTCCTGGTTATAGGCTCCTGCCATGTTGGTATAATGTTTATGATTTATTGTTGTTCACGCTCCAAGTTTGATATATATAAATGTTTCATCATATAATTACAACATTGTTACGTATTTACTTACGAAAAAACTCTCCTTTCCCACAGTCACCCCGCAAGTTACCAAGCCTCCTAAAGTCTCTGCCCTGCCTGTCAACATAACTGTCATTGAGGGAGAAAGGGCAGTATTCAACTGCACTTCATCCGGGATACCAAGTCCTGCTCTCGTGTGGGAGAGACTAGGTCCTGGTCTACCTGACACAGCTATGATTTCAGACAATGGAGTATTTCGCATTGAATCTGCCAGTGCACGTGATCAGGGCGTGTATATCTGCACGGCAACCAATAGCGAAGGCTCGGCGACTACAAATGTTAGACTGAATGTTATAGGTATATCGTAATGTTTTATAACTTCTTGAATGCTTTTACATAACACAGTTTTTTTTATTTAACTAGCTACTACTCAATTTGTAATCAAGATATTACTGAATTATATACGAGTATAAGTCTATTTCGATTTCTGATAGTAAAATATTAACGACCAATGATATGCTGAGTAATTCGTTTTAAAATATCAATATAACAAGAATATGCCTAGACGTTCCAACAGTCAGATGTATTTCCCTCTGTCCTTAAAGTGTATATGAGGTCAACTATTTTATTATTCATATCGATTCTGTATCAAGTGAATAGTTCAACAGTAAAATATTTATTGATTTGAGTGTCGTGTCTTTCCCTGCTAGCAGAGGTATCTCTCTGTCTTGGTAAAATGGAAGGCGAGGGAGAGACCTCTGCCGACATCCGACGCTTGCCGTCCACATTCATGGACGAGTCAACCCAGTTTCGAAAACACGTTTTACCGGAAATAGCTGTACGCGTCAGTTGTTTGTTACAGTTGTTTCGTGCGCTCATAAGTACACGTGAGATCGCGTCACTTGTTGCCAAGGAAACTTCACGCATGCGCGACAGAGAAAACGTCGGATGTCGGCAGAGGTCTCTCCCTCGCCTTCCATTTTACCAAGACAGAGAGAGACCTCTGCTAGCAGGGAAGTCGTGTCTATGAGTTATAGAGGTTTCTATTTCCAATATGCTAATGACGTGACGTAAATATGAGAATTTACTTTATTTCTTTTTCCTTGTGAATGAAACCGTTTATTGATTTTGACAAAATATTTGATAAAATCACTGATATAACCTTCAAATATAACAAAGATCTTTACAAAAGGTCATTTATCTCTACCAATATATTTGTTGTATAATCAATGAAGACCAGGAGCCCATTACCAGGAGCCCATTACCAGGAGCGCGCGGCCATCTTCCCCATTGGGTCTGTTCCCAGCACAGGAGTAGATGTGGCTATATTTAGAATTGCATTTCGCGCGAAATAAACAAAGGCCATGTTGTCGTCTTAGCCAATCAGATAGCTAACGTCACTTCTCATTATTATTCATTATCATTATTCTCACTTTCAACGCGGGAATTCCCCATAGATTCAAATGGCAAAGGGCATGGCGGCCATGTTGGTGCCCCAACAAAAGAAGCTAACGAGGAATCTATTGTTTAAGGGCACCAACATGGCGGCTATGACGTCAGTGAAAACCAGCAATTCTAAATATAGCCACATCTACTCCTGTGCTGGGGGCCCAGCCCATGACATAGGAACGCTCCTGGTAATGGGCTTCTGATGCAACACACAAATCGAGAAATATTCTAACTATTCACTTGATGTAGAATCGATATTAGTGATAAGAATGTTTGACCTGATGTACACTTTAACATTTGTAGTTCCTCCTGAAGTTTCTCTGACCCCTCGTCAAGTCTCCGTCAATCTTGGTCGACCATTCCGGATATTTTGTGCCTCATCCCCACCCCTTCCTCTAACGTGGACGAAAGTGAATGGTTCCATGGTCGAGAGGGCCTTGGTCGAGGGAGGACTACTAATCGTCAAAGCAGCAACTGTCGCAGATACTGGAAAATACCGCTGTCAGGCCAGCAACATGGCAGGCTCAAGCGATGCTTTCGCTATTGTTACCGTATTTGGTGCGTGATAAATACTGATTTACATGTAAACTACGAAACCTTTGTTGTATAAGCTTGAATTTATGGTGTTTTTTCTTATGCCCATATTTCTTTTCATAACTCCATCTATGTTTTCTTTAGTCAAGTTGCTTTATTTATTACATACATACTGAGATTTAATTATGGAATCCCACTTCAACAATTTCCTTAGCAAAATCAGAATTCAGAATCGCGAATTTTGTTTTTCACACTTGCGAAGAGCGTTTCTTCCAATCAGGAAACAACTGTCAAAACGTACCAGTATCTCTCCAAATTAGGGTTGAGAGTGCCACTTTCATTCACTGTAAAGAAAAGTTGGATGTTTTAATTGTCTTTTTAAAGAGTGTAACCTCGATTACAACAGTACTAACTACGTCTGAAACTTTCATAAGAGTCACAAGCAAACAAATTAAAATCACCAGCTATTGAGACGTTTTTTTAACTCAAAGAGACGTGAAGTTACGTACATACCTACTAAAAGAGAAAGAGGGCGCACGAAAACCTGAAGGAATTCAACCTGAGGAACTGAACAGATATGTATGTGCATTCAAACTTGGTGTCAAAAGAAAATACAAACAATATACTGCTACAACAGGACGATGACGCGTATGCGTGCACACGGAGATGTAACGTAATTTAAAGTTGAATATTTTCTGCGTTACGGTAAAAAATCAGACCAATCGTTGAGATTATTTGGAAAATAAATTCTCATAAACGGGAGAATTGAATGTAAATGACAGGAGGGCGTTAACTAGCCAAACAAAATCGAGCAGGCCGATTCAGGGCTCGAAAACGTCACGTGTTCCGTGCACTGATGCACCGGGCGGGCGGGCGGGGAAAAACATCCAGCAAATGTCCACACAGCGGTCAAACGTCTGCGCGAGCGTATCACGGTCAGTCTGGTGGGCGGCCGCGCGAATTTCCCGCGCAACATTTACCTTAAAACATAATACAGTGAACTTCTACCCCAAACAGTTAAGAAAATTACGTGAAAGTTAAGCTTTTTATTTTCACAGTCGACGGGAAATTGAACAAAGTTCAAACTGTGAGTTTACCCAAATTTTTCTTAATTTACCAAAAAAGTTCTCAAGGTTTGAAAACGGGTGTGCGAACAGTGACGGCCGCCGGCTCGCTTTGAATTTGTTTTGGAATATGTTGTTGTTGCAAGACTTTTGACGCATGCGCAGACATTTCACCGCTGTGTGGCAAATGTCACTATCATGCTATATGTATGGTGCTTCGCTCTTGCCACGTGGGAGCTCCGCGAAAAATCGACCCAGATTGACAAATAGTTTCTCTTCAAAACCGAACCCGATACATCCGTACATCCCTAATACGGTCCCTTTTCTCCTCTCCCCATTTTGACCGCGCGCCACAGGTAATCCAATCCGAAAACATGAGCAAAAAAAAAAAACAATAAGAGGCGCTAGCAGGCTACGTTTTTATTTGTCATACCTTCTCTCGTTTGTTTCATAGTGGCTCCTGAGCTCCAAGTCTACCCAGATAATCAAGTGGCGCCAATTGGCTCCAATGTCACGTTCACGTGCAATGCCACAGGTATCCCTACACCTGTAATTACTTGGTCGAAAGAAAATAACCAACTGCCCCAAAAGCACGTGATCCAGCAAGGCCGCCTGGTTATTTTTGACCTGGTAGGGATTGACCAGGGCAGGTACACGTGCACTGCAGCAAATACGGCGGGCTTTTCGCGACGGGATGTTACTCTCACTATCGAAGGTAATCACATATGGGATTATTTGATAGTTAATAACGAAAGCTGTTTATCTTCTCTAGTTGTCACTTCTTGGATGAGAGTAATACGTAAAGACAGAAAAAATATATGGAATACGACTTATGCGTTTATATAATTGACATTCTTACTTTTCACAGAGAAACGTTGATTATACATTTGATTTCTTGTTCAATCAACGTATGAAAAAAGATGGCGACCTTACTTTCACCCACAATCCTTTCCGCGCGATAAAACTTTAAATCCGTTATCAAATCCCGGTAGAGAGGTTTTGAATCTTTACAACATGCAACTACAAATGTTACTAAGACAATGTTATGCAAAAGAATAGTGTGTTTTGATGTAACTACATCGAAATTATAACATCATATAATAATAATAAAATATATATATTTAATGGTGTTTTTCATGGAAATAAAAATAAAGGGTTAAAAATAGAGATATAATAAAAAGAAAGAAAGAAAGAAATGGACTAAGAATAATGACTAATAATAAAATTTACAATAATGACGTATATAATATGAAAAGATAGATGAAAATGGAAAAATTGCGATATTCCAATAATAAAGAGTCTTAAAATTTGCGTAAGTAAATATGTCATTGACATTAAGATTAAGATTGTTCCATTCATTGACAAAGAAACTACATGATTGTTGCTTGCCCCAGTTAGTTCTTGAAGCAGGAACCCTGAGCTTCATTCGGCCTCTTGTGTCGTAATTATGCAATTCATGAGCATATAAATTGGAAAATTTGTATGAACTATTATGTTGATAGATACAATTAAAAACAAAGCTACATCTATGGAATTCACGACGATCAGATAATGGCCGTTTAAGGATTGTAATGCTGCTGAACATCTAAACTATAAGATCTAGAAAACTGTTCTTTTTATGATTTACAGGTCGGTATATCAGTTTTCGTCGAAAATTTCACGTCGATACTGTGATTCCCTTATTTTTGAATTTTGAGATAGCCCAGCCCAGCGTTTCCTAAATGTCACGAAAATCCATCCATTTTGGCGATTTAAAATTTTTAGACTTGAAAAACCCTTAAAAGTGATATCTAAAGTGTTTTGAATAGAAAGCTAATCATATTGATGTGAAAAACAGCTTTATTTGTAATATACATTGTCGGCCGCCATCTTGGTGTACCAAAGCTGTACACTAACATGACGGCCGCATACTAATTAACTAAATTGTTCAAATATTATTTGGCCAACAGCTCGCTTGCAAAGTACTCCGTCTATTGCCCCAAAATGTTGGTAATTTATATGTATTATTGCCTGATCTAGATCTGTGCACGCGATCTAAAATGATTGTATTTTCTAAAGGCAAATGTTTCATGTGACGTCAGTGAAAACACTGTAGACGATTTCTATGTGTTTTTTTTACTGTTAAGTTCGCAAGGAATTATGGTCAGATGGACAGCTCTCATCTTTTTTCATATGATGAATTGCGCTGTTTTTGGAAATATATAGAAACAGAAACAAGTTTGTCTCGTTTAGCAAAGAAACTACTCGTTATCTATGCCGCGATGTTTTTCCATTTCAAGTCTTTGGGATTCAAGTCTTTGCAGATTCTTTCTGCTCAACACGCTTGGCACAAATGACCAAAAAATCGATCACTTTGCTATATTTTCAAAAGTTTCCACCGTAGAGGATTTTTTTTTTGTGGAAGGATGAAGACCGATGACCAAAACAAAATCCGATGATTTGAACTACCGTAGACAAAATCCGATGATTTGAATTACCGTAGACATCTTGATGACGTCACAGTTACGTCATGTATCCATTTATAATAGGTTTCTCGATGTTTTCAATTTCCTTTAACAACAGTAAATTTTATATTTTCGATTTCCCATCATGTTGATAACAAAGAAACCGAAAACCCGACTTCGATTGGTTAAGAGGGGGGAAAGTTATTAAATTTGGAATTTTGGTAATTTAATTTTCCCGACGAAATTTGGCGGGAAATATTCAATACAGAACCATTTACAAAATAACTTCTTCATTCATCTTTTAGAGTTTAAGATATTTGTTTACGGCAATCTAGCAATCAAAAGAATAAATCGGTAACCACAACCGTATGTTTTTAGAATTTTCAATTTTTGAGCGGAAATACTTTAAAATTCACAGTGAAAAAGAGGATACGTCATTATGACGTCATATATTTTTGAAAACGTCTTTTAAAAATAACTATTCGAGTATTTTTCGGGTTTTAAAGAGGAAATTTACTTACTGTACACTGAATAGCCGAACTATTGTCTTTTTTATGTTTCTTCAATTTAGAAAGCATGACTGATGTCAGACCCGTGACGTCAGAAAATGTGACGTCACAGGAATATTCAGTTCTTAATAACTCAGCATATATTTATCGTAGAGACTTTAAAATTGCTGCAATCAAAAAACATATTTATGTTGTTGTGATAACAGGTTTTATTTCAAACGTATAGGTAACGCAGAATTTGACCTTAAAAGGATTCGTTCGTTATGACGTCACAATAACGTCAATATACAAACGTGTTTGCTCCAAAAGACGTTATTTCATTTTAATATTAACATACGAAAATGTCGTTACATTTGACAGAGAATTAAACAAAATGTACTGCTTTATATATTTTTGGCTCGCTTTGAGTGATCGATTTAGACCAATGTCTTGGTATTCTCAAAGGGGTTAAAAAATCTGAATGAGAAAAAGAATTCGAAATGGATTCTGGTAGCTGTAGCTATATGAACGTCATAATGAAAATGTCCCATTGAAGTATTTTCCGAATTGAATTCTTCATGGTTCAGTTCTATTTCTGAATGAAGGTAAATGAAGCATTAAAAATCAATAGATTCCCCAAAGAATTGAAATGGAAAACCATGGCATGTTTTTTATTTCAAGGGAATATTGATTGAATAGCTCCGTTCCGTATTCGAAAATTACCGCTAAATGCGATAACTATAGACGCATTTGCTCAGTATTAGCCTCATTTTGGTGTTAAGTATTCAAAAAATCACTCGAAACTACAATGATACGCAGAGTTGCGAGTAGCCCCCCTCGCTTATGTCCTAATGCACTAGTATTAATTATTGCACTAATATATAGTATTAATATAGTATTAATGCACTAGTATATGCGAGGGGACAACGAGCTTTACGGAGCACATGGCGGATTAAAGTGCATATAAGCCCTGGCTAATTATATTTCTTACGAAGAGACTAGAGGCCATAGACAAAGGATTCCGGAATAAAGCGTTGATTTCATTGATTTGTTATGGTGTATTGGCCGTTCAAAGTTGCCCAAAAATGTGTCTTGGGTTGCCTGTGGACGAAAATCAAGCGCACGAGAGCGCTTCACAAAATTGGCACTGGGTCTACTTTTGACGTCATCAACAGAACATGCTCGATGCGCCATTGCATTAAAGTCTTGCCGAATAAAGCTCTCCGCAACGTTTAGCGCGATATTATCATCTTTCTCGGTTATCTATTCAATTATTTTGCAAATAAGCCAACGCTATTTGTCCGCGAAGAGACGAGTTCTGTTGATGACGTCACGTTTTATTCTCGTCCCAGTCACCGAACGCGCGCGGAAATTATTCTACATTTGGAAGTTCAGTCGCTAAAAAAATAATGAAAACGTTTTTATTTCAAAATTGTGATTTTTTTCCCCTAACTTTTAAGGTCTAAGCTGTCAAAAAAAAGTATAACTGGCCAGGGCTTATAAAACTGGACTTTGGACCTTTCATCTATGATCCAAGCCACAATTTCTCTTTCAACTGCTGAGAAATCAGTTTACGATATTCATATATTTCAGGTACTATTGAATGACAGATGCAATATTTTTATCAATGTTTACAAATGACGCGAAAACGGATGAAATCCTAAAACGTATACTTTGTAAAAGAGTCTACATAGTAATTTAGTGATTCATAAATATAAAGATGAATAAATATCTAACCGTATGGCTAATACGTTCTTCTTATGACATATTGTAGACCTTCCAAGTGTGACTATTATTGGTGGTGCATCAGTCAAAACAGTTCCCGTGGGGGGTAACCTGACACTGGAATGTCTAGGCACTGGGATCCCCAGACCATCTATCCAATGGAGTCGTGTGGAAGGCTCGCTTGCAACTGGTATTGTTATAGAAGAAGGCGTGTTATTCATAAGGAATGCAAGGCATTCATATGGCGGGGCATATCGATGCATTGTGACGAACCATGTGGGATCTGTACAGTCACAGATTATTATATTCGTGCAAGGTAAGCGTAAGGGGCACTTTCGATTCCCAAATGACGAAAGACAAAAATAACTATAGTTGAAGCTCTTGTAAGCGACCACGCTGGGAATCAGGAAAAGGTGGTTGTAACTAGAGCTGATCGCTATCACCCGCGGAATAACGAGTGGTAGGTCGCTTACGAGAGCTTTCACACATCACGGCCATGGGAATACGTGTACGGTGTAACTGATATCACAGTATATTATTCCACCTAGTACATTGTCATTAATGAGGTACGGGTTGCAACTCCGACCTGGCACAAACCCAGGGCGAAGAGCGAATGAGAAATGATGGCCCAGGCATCAACTCCGACTAAGTGATGTTGAGTGGGAGGGTCGCAGAACTACCTGTTCATCTTCTGGTTTCTTGCAAATAACACCTATAGAGAGCATTGTTCTTCCTTTTACACTCTCATTAATTAATTCCCTAGGCGTAATTTACTTATTCAAATTGACTTTGGATAGTACTACTGTACTTGAGCAGATTTCGGTATGAGTGGGGCAAACTACAGCACTGTCTACATCACGGTTACTGTACGGCATGTCCTGACGTTGAAATGGTTTCCCATTGTTTTTGTCCTACTGATCCAATCAAATTACAGAAATACGGTACAGCACGGTTACGGACAGGCTACGGACATGCCGTAGTTTGTCCCACTCATACGTAATCTGCTCTACAACAGCGTGAATGCCATGAATCTACAGTGCACGCGTTGGTCGATATATGTTAAACGATACAGTATTTACGTTGCATACAAAAATAAAATTTACAAAGTCGCTTACGAGAGCTTAAAAAAAAGACAAATTCCAGTTCTCAACTTCCAAAGGTGGTCGCAGTCGCTTACGAGAGTGGTAACGTACGGGAGCTTCCAATTACAGAATTTTACTGATAATTCAAACGGGGTTTAATGAAGGTGGTCGCTGAGGGGGGATCTGATTGCCTATGAGAGTGGTCGCACAAAGAGCTTACTCAGATTGGCAGAGTTAATATTTGCCATCCTTTACCGAAAATAGTTGAAAAGCGTATTAGGACATTCACATTATATTTACCTTAGGCTATCTTTTTGTAGATTTTTTTTAAGAAACTTGAAGGTTTAATTCGATTGATAGTGCCCATATAAGGTACAACAAGTGCAGTTGACCATGATCCTTTGCGCTCAAAATGCTAGAACCAATAAAATAGTGCGAGCTTTAACCTCAATATTGCATCAAGGGTGGCTGTTATAAGAAATGATTTGGGAACGTTTCAGTTCATCTCTAGATATTGTTTGAATTGC
Source organism: Actinernus sp. WN-2022 (assembly GCA_030867875.1). NCBI lineage: Eukaryota > Metazoa > Cnidaria > Anthozoa > Actiniaria > Actinernidae > Actinernus > Actinernus sp. WN-2022. Next base: position 49,315,230 of record JAOWCC010001368.1, on the reverse strand, counting down.
ATTACGATTACAACGAATATGGTCCAATGTAATAAAATAAAATGGTTACTTAATTGTGGGTATGAAAAAAATGAACTTTACGAAATAAAGCTACTTTTGATAAAGTATCTTCAAAGAATTTAAATGACAGTTCAACTCTAAGTAAAAGTTCTCCCTATTAACCGTTTTCCAAAAATGAACTTTACGAAATAATGCCACTTTTGATAAAGTATCTTCAAAGAATTTAAATGACAGTTCAACTCTATGTAAAAGTTCTCCCTATGAACCGTTTTCCAATCCTCAAATAAAGAACAGATGGCAAAAAAGGACTCACCTTTGACTAACCTTTTTACACTAACACTTTTTACCTGATACGATGAAAAACTTTTATTTCATTCGAACATTTTAGCCCTCCCAAAAATTAAGTTCCATTACGTTTCTTTGTTTATTTATCCCAATACCAGTAGTATTATTAGAGCGGTTTTCAATTGAGTGTAGTAAAACCAAACACAAACTACCCACGGCCAGCCAATCATAGGAGCGAGTAATCACAAGTAACTCATAAATGGCTTCCCTGTGAGCCAACGACAAACCAAAGCAAAACCAAAACCAATTTGCGTTTGGTTTTACTTTGGATTCTGATTGGTTGGTTTACTTTCTCAACCAATAGGAGAGCAAAACGCAAAACCAAAACACTTCCGACAGTCAATTGAAATCCGCTCTATGTAACGGTATTTGAACGGTTGTCGATTGAGTGTCAAAATTAATTCGGTGATTGCTTTGATTTTGCGTTGGCTTAGCTTTTCTATTGGCTGTGAGAAGTGTTTTGTTATTATCAGCCAATCAAGTTCTAAACTAAAACCAAACATTGTTTTGGTCAGTTGTGGATCAATTTTTGTTTTAGCGATTACTGTGATTGGCTCATTGTGTTTTTACTTGCTCGTGATTGGTTAGTTAGACCTATCCATGATTGCGTTTACTTTTCCTCGTGATTGGTTCAAATAAAACTAGTCATGAATTACTTCAATTCGTGATTGGCTCATTGTGTTTTTACTTGCTCGTGATTGGTTAGTTAGACCTATCCATGATTGCGGATACTTTTCCTCGTGATTGGTTCAAGTAAAACTAGTCACGAATTACTTCAATTCGTGATTGGCTCATTGTGTTTTTACTTGCTCGTGATTGGTTAGTTAGACCTATCCATGATTGCGTTTACTTTTCCTCGTGATTGGTTCAAGTAAAACTAGTCACGAATTACTTCAATTCGTGATTGGCTCATTGTGTTTTTACTTGCTCGTGATTGGTTAGTTAGACCTATCCATGATTGCGTTTACTTTTCCTCGTGATTGGTTCAAGTAAAACTAGTCACGAATTACTTCAATTCGTGTTGGCTCATTGTGTTTTTACTTGCTCGTGATTGGTTAGTTAGACCTATCCATGATTGCGGTTACTTTTCCTCGTGATTGGTTCAAGTAAAACTAGTCACGAATTACTTCAATTCGTGATTGGCTCATTGTGTTTTTACTTGCTCGTGATTGGTTAGTTAGACCTATCCATGATTGCGGTTACTTTTCCTCGTGATTGGTTCAAGTAAAACTAGTCACGAATTACTTCAATTCGTGATTGGCTCATTGTGTTTTTACTTGCTCGTGATTGGTTAGTTAGACCTATCCATGATTGCGTTTACTTTTCCTCGTGATTGGTTCAAGTAAAACTAGTCACGAATTACTTCAATTCGTGATTGGCTCATTGTGTTTTTACTTGCTCGTGATTGGTTAGTTAGACCTATCCATGGTTGCGTTTATTTTTCCTCGTGATTGGTTCAAGTAAAACTAGTCACGAATTACTTCAATTCGTGATTGGCTCATTGTGTTTTTACTTGCTCGTGATTGGTTAGTTAGACCTATCCATGGTTGCGTTTATTTTTCCTCGTGATTGGTTCAAGTAAAACTAGTCACGAATTACTTCAATTCGTGATTGGCTCATTGTGTTTTTACTTGCTCGTGATTGGTTAGTTAGACCTATCCATGATTGCGGATACTTTTCCTCGTGATTGGTTCAAGTAAAACTAGTCACGAATTACTTCAATTCGTGATTGGCTCATTGTGTTTTTACTTGCTCGTGATTGGTTAGTTAGACCTATCCATGGTTGCGTTTATTTTTCCTCGTGATTGGTTCAAGTAAAACTAGTCACGAATTACTTCAATTCGTGATTGGCTCATTGTGTTTTTACTTGCTCGTGATTGGTTAGTTAGACCTATCCATGGTTGCGTTTATTTTTCCTCGTGATTGGTTCAAGTAAAACTAGTCACGAATTACTTCAATTCGTGATTGGCTCATTGTGTTTTTACTTGCTCATGATTGGTTAGTTAGACCTATCCATGATTGCGGATACTTTTCCTCGTGATTGGTTCAAGTAAAACTAGTCACGAATTACTTCAATTCGTGATTGGCTCATTGTGTTTTTACTTGCTCGTGATTGGTTAGTTAGACCTATCCATGGTTGCGTTTATTTTTCCTCGTGATTGGTTTAAGTAAAACTAGTCACGAATTACTTCAATTCGTGATTGGCTCATTGTGTTTTTACTTGCTCCCATGATTGCCTCTGTAATTACTTTGGTTTTGGTTTTACAACCGTTATCGAAAAGTGCTCTATTAATAAAAAAACCAATGCACCTTAATCATGGAGCCAGACAGTTTGCTCGAAACGAGCTACAGTATTGGCTTACCCAACAATACAAAACACCCTCACCCAAAGAACGAGCAGTCCAAAGTAATAGAGCTACAGTATAATGAGTAGTGCAATCAGAATACAGGTGTGGAGTGGTGCTGTATTAATCTAATCATACGGTGGCAATCGTGACAAATGTGTTTGCAGGTCATTTCAGGTCTCGTATGATCTAATTATTTTTACACTTGCACTCAATATTTCGTGATAAAAAATAATCTCGCCTTTCCTTTTTCATCAGCCGCTCCGCAAGTAACTATTACACCAAAAATTATCAAGATAAAAGCTGGTGAGCCCGTAGACTTTACCTGTATAGCCAGCGGTTCACCAGCACCGGAAGTCAAGTGGCGTCGTTTAAACGGTTCACTTCCGGCTAATCACAGTATACAGGATGGTCGACTGGTAATTGTGAATGTCAGTCGTGAGGATGGTGGTATATATCTCTGTCGAGCAACTAACATCGAAGGCACGGCAGAGTCATTTGCTACCATCAAGATTAAAGGTAGGTACACTATGCAAGAGCTATATCCATCCGTTCATCTGTTCGTCCGTCTATCTGTCTCTGTCTGTATTTCTTTCGATTTATCTATGTACATGTATATCCATCCATCTATCTGTTTAACTTTGTAAAGATGAAAATGGAGTTAAAAATTAGCCTCCTCCACAGGCATCTCTAGTTAGTAAGAAATAGTAAGGTTGGGAACCCTGTGGACTTGGGGAGACTGGGGACGAAAATGAAGAAAACTAAGGGGAGGGAGAGGGTCCCTCGCGCGCCCACGTGTCCGGCCACAGGGTGACCGCTTCTTACTATTTCTTACTAACTGAGAAATGCCTGCGGAGGAGGCTAGGTCAAGATAAAGGCTGATGGCCTCACCAGCTGACGGACCTACTGTACGATTTAACATCATCTTCCGAGAAGACAGCAATCTAATGGCTTGCAGTTCGATCTTTTCGAGCAAAGTTAGCACCTCCTACTAAGTTATGTAAAGACTGGCATTGAATCAAGCCCACGAATACTCTGAAAAGCTTAATTTTGGGACATTGGGAGCGATCACAGTCTCCACTGAAATGAAATTACAACAGGACAGACACTTTAACCGCCTGTCGGTAGCTCAGTGGTTAAGCGCCGGTTCGTCGTCCGGGGGGTCGCGGGTTCAAACCCCGGCCGGACCAATACTCGGGTCAAAATAACGTAGTAGATGGTGATGCCTTTATGAAAACATTTCATTCACTAACTACAAATGGTTAGATTTTCACGTATTCTCAGATAAGGACGGTAAATCGTAGGAAAGCTCCATAGAAATCGGATCCATAGAAAAACTTTAAGTTTGTCGAGTTCTCCATTCACCTTCGAGTGGTAAAACAGAATAATTCCCTAAAAGAATCTCAGATTTGTGCTACATAAGTGGCACTACGACGAAATTTTACCATTTCGATTTCCAGTACTTTTTTTAGAGTCAATAGGTCAATCAGTGTTAGAAATATCCAAATTAGTAAAAAATATTCCCAAATGAGCATGTTAACTCACAAACTTTTAGGAGAGTTTACCGGTAAAATCATGTCCGCCATTACTGGAGGCCGTCCCTTTATTCAGCGGAAGTGACGACAACCAACGTGGCTGCTTTTGTTTTCACACTATTTCGCGCGAACCTCACAAGAATAAATATAACTTTCTTCTTGTGTACAAGAATAAGTTTATAGTAGAAATATACCTCCAAGGCGGTGTGTTGTGCAGGCGAGAGTTGCGCGTATGATATCACTTCCGCTGAATAAAGCTGAACAAAAAGAACGACCTCCAGTAATGGCGGACGCTTCTATTCAATCCTCGGAATTAAAAATAAGACTTCCCATCGTCGTATTGGAAAACAGTTTGGCCTGGTAATAATATAGTAACTCTACTTTGTGAATATGCAAAAATATTTGATATAATGGTTACAGAGATTAAAGCTATATATCCACAGATACTTCATCGTTTCTTTGAACTACAGTGTGTCTCATTTAGCTATATTTTTGTTACAGGTACTATCCCTCGATTTGAACAGAGTCCCATATCGTACATGGTCTTCCCAACGTTAACAAACGAGCCCCTGAACTTCACAATAGAAATCTTCTTTTCGCCTGAGATCGCTGATGGATTAATCCTTTACAACGATCAGCTTGAGAATGGAATGGTCGGAGACTTCGTGTCCTTCGGAATGTCTGATGGCTTTGCCGAATTTAGGTTCGACTTAGGTTCCGCGGGTCCGGCAATAATACGAAGTCAACAGCAACTTGCTTTGTATGAGTGGCACACGGTAATCCTTACTCGAGAGGAAACCGAGGGGACACTAAAGGTCATTGGGCAGCCAATGAGGAAAGGGGTGTCCAAAGGAAAGAGTACAGGGTTAAACTTGAATCAGAGGCTTTTCCTAGGAGGTGTGGCTAATTATACGATGATTGACAGCTTGGCAGGATTTACGAGTGGTTTTATTGGATGCGTTAGCTACTTGGCTGTTAACTGGATTCCAATTAAACTTGGTAAGTTTATGTAGTCTTTGTTGACTACAGAATTAATTCTCACATCTTAATGTAAGGAAACTAACTAAGACATTAACTGAATAAAAATGTCAAAAATGGATGAAGGGTAATGTTGGTTAACTCTTCTAAACCGAAGAGAGCCGCCTTAGAACTATCTGACATACACTGTAAGTTATAAAGTCGAAAAATGGGCAAACGAACAGGATTGTATGGCATTTCCTATTGGGTTTGTGATGGATTTCCATAATATTGATAAAAGAAATGCCTTTCTTTAGAAACAATGTTCTGACAACTTCTTACACCAATGTGAACTACACGGCTATAGAACGTTGTTATTTAAAGACGCTATTTCCAGACGATGTCATGTAGAGATTTGTTCTGAACAGCATTGACTATTCCGGACACACAAGAAACAAAAGGATGAAATACCTATTCCTTGAGTTTTGTGATGGTGTGCTTCCGCACACTGGCGAGGAAGGCTGCTGGGTCTGCCTCTAGAGAATTACCCTCCGTGACGTTCATCTTCCATCCACGTAGATAGTCCCGAATGGCCCAGGCGCTCGGACGAATGTAAGACCTTTGGGCTCCTCATGGTCTAACAGCTCTAAGACCTCCTTCTGGTAATCCTGGACAGTTCGGACTTTCTTAGGGGGTATAGGGTCAAACTCCTCAAGAATAGCTTTCCGTTTCTTTCGTGGTCGCGCCCGAGGCTTTGGCTTGTATTTTTTGGGAAACAGGGGCTGTAGTAACCGCCTCTTTGCCGCTTCCGAGATAGGCTCATCTAAGATATTCCGAACAGCACCTTGGAGAGCTGATGGCTGCATTCCTGTGGGCAGCTGCTCAATGTACTCATCCATTGTAGTCATGTTTCACACGTATATCCCCTACAACTGGTATCTCTAAATGGACGTTTCTCTAAATAGACGGTCGAACCCTCAAGTACCCTGAAAAGGGGGCTGGGAGGCTCGACGGGTGCTGGCGGGTGATTCTAAAGGGTCTCGGGGAAAGGGTTCTGGAGGCTCGCTGGATGCTGGCGGGCTATCTTAAGGGTCCTCTGGGGAAAGGGGGCTGGGAGACTCGCCGGGTGCTGGCGGGCTATCCTAAGGTCCTCTGCGCCAGAACCTTATACTACCGCTGGGAGGCTCGTCGGGTGCTGGGGGGCTATCTAAGGGTCCCCCGGGAAAGGGTGGGGGGGGGGGGGGGGGGGAGGGGGGCTGGAAGACTCGCATGGTGCTGGTGGGCTATCCTAAGGGTCATCTGCGCCAGAACCCCATACTACCGCTAGAGGCTCGCCGGGTGCTTGCGGGCTATCCTAGGGGCCCCGGGGGAAAGGGGGCTGGGAGGCTCGCCGGGGGGAGTAATAAAGTGCGCCAGGATCGGCATATTATATACTACTCGGGAGAACATTTCTGCATTCTGATTTGTCGGAACTGTTTTTTAATTCAGGTTGGGAACCATGAATTTATTAGGTGCTGAAGCTTTGCTGCTTTACAAGAAAATAGTAAGGATTTGTAAATGACGGATAACTTTTGTCTGCAGGGGAACCGTTAGAACGTGTTGGTCTTTCAGACTGCGAGCCTTGTCTTACGAAGCCTTGCAAGAATGGAGGCTCCTGTAAAGAGTTCAGTGGAGAGCTGGGCTTCGTTTGTCACTGCAAGCCAGGTTACAAGGGTCGAACATGCGAGGGTATTGGACAGCGGTGTCACCCAGGAGCATGTAACAAAGGTCGATGTGTTAACCGTGGCGATTCAGGTTTTGAATGCCTTTGCCCTGTTGGTTACATAGGAGAGAGGTGTGAGGAAGGTAAGACGAGCTTATCGTATAACTTGTGATTTGCCATACAACGTAAAACGGCATATCTATTTTACTGAAATGAATTATCACGAATAATTATATGCTGTTGAATCATTAAAGTAAAGTAAAATAATGCAAAAACCTTATTGGGATATATAAGTACAGATGTATGAGTCAATTCCAAAAACGATCACTCCACCCTCCACCCCCGGGCATTTGAAGCAAGTTCGGTTGCGCAAACTGGGGAATTTGACGCCGTAGCGACGGGCATTAACCACTAAACCAATACTGGTCAGCGGTCCTTAGTAAGATAATTTCGTAATTGGAATATTGCGTAATTCGTTAACGTATAATAGCACTTGGTCGTAGATCGATCGCGAGCTCGTTTCATTTTATTGTAATCAATTTAAATATATAAATATGCCATTGCATAACGTGTGGAATTCATCAAAACAGTTACGGAAGTTGTTGTGGTAGTGTCTTTTTCAGAAATAGTTTCAAAAGATGAGAACACAATCTATCTGTAAGGTGTTTAAATATAAAATATCAAGCCTCCTCGTCTAAAGGGATGGGACCATTGGCAAAGCCACCAACAGTGGGCCATTTGAATGTATGAAAGGCCCACAGAGTGGGCAATGTAACCGTATAGTCAAATGCCGGGGAATCTGCCCGGAGGTAGATGTTCGCTTTGGGAATTGACTCATACATAACACGGAAAACTGTGCAACACGAGTCAGTCTTATTGCTTAACAGGTTTGATTGAATAAATAAATAAATAGAGAGAGGCATATCAATACTCTTATTTTACGTCTATTTCTCTTGCTCTATACGTTATTTATAGGTACCAAAGTTGAGACACCAATGTTCGACAGTTCGTCCTTCATGTCCTACCCAGGAATCGAAGGAGCCCTACTGGAAATCAAATTGAGCATTCGCTTCATGGCCCATGACAACAACAATATGCTCCTGCTTTACAACGGTCAGCGATTATATCCCACTCGAGGCGACTTTATTTCACTTGCTATCGTCGATGGAAAGGTTGAATTCCGATTCGATTTAGGTTATGGGCGAGCAGTGATACGGAGCCTTAAAAATATTACCTCGGGTCGGTGGCATACTGTAGTGGCAGAGCGATATCGTCGCGATGGATCTTTGATATTGGACTCAGAACCTGCTGAAAAGAGCCAGGCGCCATGTTGTTCCGTCGGCCTTAACTTAGCGTTACCACTTTACGTAGGAGGTATAGATGAATTCAGTACAGTTGATAAAGAAAAGCTTGGGGTTGGGCGAGGCTTTAAAGGTTGTATCTCAGACGTTTCTATTGATGACAACACCATAGACCTGGTGAACTCCTATGTACAAATGAAGGGCATCAAGCAATGTACAGAGTGCTTAATGCCGTGTGAAATACTGCCTTGTGTCAATAATGGAACATGCGTGCCGCAAGGACAGACCGGATACTTGTGCGCATGTGCATCAGACTACACAGGGAAAAATTGCGAGTTTCCTCTCGTGGGACCAGGGAAGAACCGCACGTGTCTGAATGGAGGGCTACCTTTCCCGTCGTCTGGACGTGTGTGCGACTGCGTCATAGGATATGGAGGAAAACGATGTGAAAGCGGTAAGTACTTTTGCATTCATTCTTTGTTTGCCATACTAGATGAACAAAAAAGGAATAAGTACCTCTTATTGACCGAGTGCCAGGTCCGTACCGTAAGTTCGAGGATGCACAACTTACGGTACGGACCGAACAAACGAGGTTAATAAGATGTTTATTATATAGCTTTCTTTGTGACGGGAAGTTGGGTGGAAGGTCCGTACGGAAAGGTATGGATCGCAAATTGGCCACTGCTCATAGCACGCGAAATTAACTTAGCTATATGACAATTCCTGTAACTTTACGTACCATCCTAGTTTGTTTTCTTTCTTTAATGCGATTCTGAGGATATCTACGCAAACAGTTGAAACCTAACGTAAGATGTTAAGTATACATGTGTTGTTGTATTTCAGTTGTACAGCTCGATGACACGATGTCGTTTACGGGAGATGGATATGTGAGGTATCCCAGCGCAGTCATGAAGCGAACGTAAGTAGTGTTAAACGTCTTCACTGTTCCTCTAGTTAGCAGTATTTCACTGAACTGTGATATGTGCGGTATACCAGCGCAGTCATGAAGCGAACGTAAGTGGTGTTAAACGTCTTCACTGTTCCTCTAGTTAGCAGTATTTCACTAAACTGTGATATGTGCGGTATCCCAGCGCAGTCATGAAGCGAACGTAAGTAGTGTTAAACGTCTTCACTGTTCCTCTAGTTAGCAGTATTTCACTGAAATGTGATATGTGCGGTATCCCAGCGCAGTCATGAAGCGAACGTAAGTGGTGTTAAACGTCTTCACTGTTCCTCTAGTTAGCAGTATTTCACTGAACTGTGATATGTGCGGTATCCCAGCGCAGTCATGAAGCGAACGTAAGTAGTGTTAAACGTCTTCACTGTTCCTCTAGTTAGCAGTATTTCACTGAACTGTGATATGTGCAGTATCCCAGCGCAGTCATGAAGCTAACGTAAGTAGTGTTAAACGTCTTCACTGTTCCTCTAGTTAGCAGTATTTCACTGAACTGTGATATGTGCGGTATCCCAGCGCAGTCATGAAGCGAACGTAAGTGGTGTTAAAGGGGCACGGTCATGAATAACAGGCATGGTTACTAAGCCATCCAAACTTGAAATCGTCCGACGGACGTTTTCAAGTTGAGTATGCTTTCTATCGGGAAGAATGAGAAGTAATTAATCCGTCGATATCACAGCAATCTCACATGTTAGTGCACTCTAGTGTTAAGTCGGATTCTTGAAATCTTCGAGCAAACGTTGTTCTGCGACGTGCATCGGCGAACTAAACAACTCGTTTGTGCATATCATTAAATTGTCCAAACCCCGCACATGCGCAGTCATGACCGTACTCCTTTAAACGTCTTCACTGTTCCTCTAGTTAGCAATATTTCACTGAACTGTGGTTGTACCAGGTTTTGAGATTCCTTTGCCATTGGTTTCTGCCGCATGCCTGAACCCGCTTTAGCTCGATTATAGAGCTAATTAAAATACACTTTTGTTAGGGTTTTAGCCTTCATATAGTAGCTCGTTAGTCTCTGTGGCAGCGTCATTTAGGAGGAAGTTTGCTTTATTGATACCCCGACGGCAATCTTGTTTATGACGTATAGTATATATTTGCGACAGTACACGGTTTGGTTTGAAGCTAATTCCGATTTCCGGGTACGAATTTTCGTAACAAATATGTCGAATTCCTGGAGAAAATCTCGGTTTGTTTTCACAATACCTGGGAAATCCGGCTTTTGGAGGCATTGTTTCTCTGGACCCTATAGTCGCACGTGCTTACCCTTTTATCATACAAGTGCCTCCCCCCACTAACCCCCCGCCTCCCCCACCACCACTCCCCAGCCCCAGCCCCTGGGTATTGATATGGATTATCTGATCTGTGTTACAGGTTAGGAAGTATCGAGACAATGACAGTGAACATCAAGACTACAGCTCGCGATGGTATGATCCTGTGGCAGGGGCAGGTACTAAGTAGCACGTTAGCATTTTGTCAACGTATATACCTCATAAATCAAATCAAATCCTTTGTAGCCCCCAACCCTCGTTTGTACATGCAGTTTAGTTTATAGGGGCTATGTAAAGCCTGAAATGATACACTTTCTCATGACACAAGACACAAATAACTACTCAGATTAGCAGAGTATGCTTCGCAGGTACACTGGAGAAAATTTGAGAACATTTTGATGAAGGATGGCAAAGATACGAGTAGATAGAGTATACTACTATTAAGATATTAAGAAAAAATCAGAGCAACTAGAAATGGATACACTGTAACGGAAATCAAGTTTGTAGAGTAAGCTTTAGTAACCTACTTTGGTCTTTGCCATCTTCTATAGAAATAGTTTAAAAAGCTTATCAGGACATTCACATGGTATTTCTCTTCTATGTCAGGTGTTATTTTGTTTTTAAGAAAGTGCCCCTTAAACCATAGACCCATTCGAAAAATGGCGTCCAATTTAAAAAGCTATTGTCCTGGTAACGTGAACACGAGGCTATTCAGTCAACACAAAAGCTTTTGAACGTGTAAGCGAGGCTAGTCAGTCCTAAACAATAGTTAATTAAATTGAACGCCATTTTTCGAATGGGTCTATATATAGAAATAAACCCTCTTGGGATCAATAAACTCAGGTGTCATTTTCTTCCTTCTTTGTCTGTCATACGGCTTCTATTCTGTGTAATTATCCTGAAGCATTGTTGCCTCCAATACGTTCAATAACGTACAAGATACAAATACTTTTATTTCACAGAAACTCGGTGCTTCAAAAGGGGATTACATCGGTATCGGGATAAGAAAAGGCTTCTTAGAATTCAGGTGAGTCGATGTGTGATATGAGTAATTGACCTTTGATGGTGTAAATCAATGACAAGTAAACGCGTTGTACGTGTTGCATTACAGCAAACTCCCGTTAAGAGATTCCGGATGAAGTTCTTGCTAACATTAGTTTGCCATCGTCATCGTCATATTCCGCCTGCGGCGCCGGGACTTCCACAAATCTTCCCTCGGCTCTCGGGGCAATTTAAGCCACTAATACTCCTCATGCCATGGTATAACTTATAATAATAGAGTAAGGCAAATCCAGGGGAAACAGCCTCTAGTTTGAGTTGGCGAGAAGTTCGAGTTATTAGTCGGTATTCGGGTTAAAGGAACTGTGTCACGGTGAGGGACACGCCTTTATGTTTCGGACCCGAAGAAAATTATTTTCAGTAGTTTTCATATAAACTGACTATCCTAGCACACACGTCGGATGGATTAAATCAAAGTAAATGTGCAAAAATGATTAACAAACTGTGCGTAGATCTAATCTTAAAGGAAAGTATTGCATATCCTTTCAATCAAGCATTAAGGGAGGGGACTTTAACTGTTTGAAGTCAATTAACAGCCACCAATCGAACATTGATTCCTGACATGCGCACAACGAAGACACAGCGCCTTTAGCGTTGTTTTTGTAATTTACTTTTATTTCCTATTATGTAACATAGTTCTATTTGTTTGATGTTTTTGCCTATTGCTTTTTTAACCTATTTTTGTTATTAAACGCTAATTTTCTTTTTTGTCTGTTTAAAAAAAACGTTGCCATTCTTGTAATATAGATATATTTGTCTTTGTTCGCAGTTACGAATTGGGTGCCGGTCCTGCAGTTCTTCTCTCTCGGCGCCCAGTTAATGATGGTCAGTGGCATTACGTTAAAGTTTACAGGTATGTCGTGTTGCATCGTTTTCGTATTTCGCGTTGATTGCGCATGCGCTAAAGGTTATTTTTATGTTTTGATGTTATAAATGCGTTGTAACGTACTGTTAATACCTACCCCATTCGTGTTTTTTTTTTGACAAAGTGTTTCCCTAATCAATACCTTTTAACTATTTGTTATTGGTTATTGGTCACTCACTCGCTCGGAAAGCACTAATAGGATCCGCCGAAACCTTAAGAGCCAAATTGCTGTCAGTGGTAAACTTCATTAATATAAAATCGTGTCTCTTAGGTAGAGTATCAATTATAAAGATACAATTAGTGTTAGTGTATGTGATTGATTTTAATTCATAAAATTTACCGCGGACAGCAATTTGGCTCACGTTGAATTAGTAGATCCTAGTTAGTGCCTTCCGGCTCACTCACTCACTCACTCACTCACTCAGTAAGGTGTGTATCAATATTATCGATCTTCTCATGTGATGCCTCATTTTCAATCGATATTTCCCAAGTTTGCATGCCTAAAATACTCGCACCCAGATCTCCATTGCCGGTTCTATGATCCCCTCCCAAAAAAAGCAGGGGGAAGGGAATATGAATATTTTTTGGAACCAATAAACTCTTGGTAAAATACAATTAATATTTTATCCACGAGTTCCTCAGCTCTGACGTAAAGCTAACGGCTCGAATCGTCAACTGCTACTCCCACGGTGGTTAAAGGGAACCTCGGCTGAAAAACAATGTTTGTTCTCAAGTGTTTGTTATAATGCCTAAGTCTACTGTTATGTATTGCCCTGCGAGCAGGGGTTTCTCAACTCTTTGCCTTTCCTTTCGCCGAGAGAAACCTCTGCCACGAAACGATTGCTTTACGCGTTGAGCATTCGCCACGGTATCTGGATTTCCATTGGCCGAGAAAAACGAGACGGTAAACATTGTAGATTCGTTGTAGATTCAATGTAGATTTCCTATTGTTAACGGAAAGAGAAGGCGAAGTGAAGAAAATAAAAGAAATTTCCTTCTTCGAGGGTATACATCAATTTCAAGGTCTTCTGTGCAGTTCAGCAAAATAATAAGACAAAGCCGGAGTTTGAAGCCCGTGCGTATCAATCGTCGGCAAACAAAAAACTGCATGACAACATAAATAACGGCAGGTCTAAAATGCTGGTCACGGGTCGCCGGTCACTGGTCGCGGATCACTGGTCACGGGTCGCGGGTCACTGGTTACTATTTATTTATTTAAATCGATCGTTTGGGAGGGGAAGGACACAAATTGTAGCACAGACGCGCTCCGTGGAACGTGACTTGTCCCTGAGCCATGCTGAGCAAGCGCGGACCACGGGGGTCTGTCCAGTATATTATCGATTTGAGGTGGTGAATTTGTTTGGCTGAGACTGCTTGACGTGTTGAATATCTGTCAACAGTTAACTCTTCGCTGAGGGACAAGTCACGTTCGACAAAGCGCTCGTACTTTTGACGTTCTGACTTTCGGCACGTTCGTAATTTATGGACTTTCGCGTAAGTCGGGGCTACAAGCCAAATGAGTCACGTTTTAGAAATACCAAGTTTGTTGTTGGGCCCAACGCATCCAACCACAGGCAGCCCATGATAATGCAGGGTTTTGAGTCGTGTAATTAATCATGATGCATGGGGCACGTAAAATGGTACGTTGTCTCGAATAAACACTCAGTGAACGGAACCACACAAGACATCTGCATTGGAGGCTAGACCTGGTCAAAAATGGTTAGGTTTTTTTTTTATTTGGGGTTTAGGTTTTTAGAAGGTTTGTATGAAACGAGTGGCGTTGTATTCAATCGCTCCGAAACGTGAAATGTACAAATTAGTCTCGTCTCAAGCGTGGGAACACTCTCCTATGATTGGTCAATGGGGTAGCTGTTGGCACCCGTGATCAGATCAAGAGTGGGCGTTCTCACTATCTGACACTATCTTAAATTGTGACCAGTGACCCTCGACCAGTAGCCCGCGACCAGTGGCCCGCGACCAGTGGCCCGCGACCAGTGGCCCGCGACCAGTGGCCCGTGACCCTTGACCCGTGACCCTTGACCCGCATTTTAGACCCGCCGCATAAATAACGTCTGCGAAGGATACTGTGGGCTCTTGCAGAACCAGCGAAGATAAGGCAAAAAGTCATGCCTGAGCGATATCAAACAGGTAAAACCGGTTTGGTAATTGTTTTATCACGTGGTTTACCTCCAAGATTTTGGAGGTTGCAAGTGCGCATGTTCAACGGGGAAAGCAATCGTTTCGTGGCAGAGGTTTCTCTCGACGACAGGAAAGGCAAAGAGATGAGAAACCTCTACTCGCAGGGTACCAGTAAATTGTACACTAGATGTCATTTATGCACTGATATTCCTGTCGATAAAACTCATTTGAATTTCCTGCCCACCGTCATCTTGGATCCCAAGACGTCACAGTGTTTCCCTTATTGTTACACAACAAAAGAGCTATTGTTTTCTGACAATAGGGGCAACACTGACGTCAAATCCAAGATGGCGGCGCGCAGGAAATTCAAATAAGTTTGATCGACAGGAAAATAGGTGCATAAATGACATCTAGCGTACAATTTACTGGAAACAAACACAGAAACAGACTTAGGCATCACTGTTTTTCAGCCGAAATTCCTTTCACATACCTTTGTGGCGACTTTTAGATTATACAAGGGACCGACGCAGACCAACGTACACTGGTTTTTACAGGAACTAGCCATCCATCGTAATATTTCGTTTAAGAACTTTAAAAGCAGATCCTTCTCAAAAGCTATTAAAGGGTTTCATCACTAAAACAACGTGGTATTTTTCAAATTAGGTTTTAGAAAGGTTTTTTGTATATTCATTTTTGTACAGCATTATTAACTCTGTTTTGATATTTCATACAAAGGCAAAGCAAAACTGGCGCTTTACAGGTTGACAAGGACTTGATCGTTAATGGTACATCAAAAGAGGGAGCGAGAAGTCTAAACCGCCCCGGGCCTATATTCATAGGTGAGTCACTTGTTTGTCTGATTTACTTGCTTCAATCGATCAGTAACAATAGTCACGCTGGTAATGGTTAAAGTGCATTGTTTGTCTGGTTTACTTGTTTCAATCGATCAGTAACAATAGTCACGCTGGTAATGGTTAAAGTGCATTGTTTGTCTGGTTTACTTGTTTCAATCGATCAGTAACAATAGTCACGCTGGTAATGGTTAAAGTGCATTGTTTGTCTGGTTTACTTGCTTCAATCGATCAGTAACAATAGTCACGCTGGTAATGGTTAAAGTGCATTGTTTGTCTGGTTTACTTGTTTCAATCGATCAGTAACAATAGTCACGCTGGTAATGGTTAAAGTGCATTGTTTGTCTGGTTTACTTGTTTCAATCGATCAGTAACAATAGTCACGCTGGTAATGGTTAAAGTGCATTGTTTGTCTGGTTTACTTGCTTCAATCGATCAGTAACAATAGTCACGCTGGTAATGGTTAAAGTGCATTGTTTGTCTGGTTTACTTGTTTCAATCGATCAGTAACAATAGTCACGCTGGTAATGGTTAAAGTGCATTGTTTGTCTGGTTTACTTGTTTCAATCGATCAGTAACAATAGTCACGCTGGTAATGGTTAAAGTGCATTGTTTGTCTGGTTTACTTGCTTCAATCGATCAGTAACAATAGTCACGCTGGTAATGGTTAAAGTGCATTGTTTGTCTGGTTTACTTGTTTCAATCGATCAGTAACAATAGTCACGCTGGTAATGGTTAAAGTGCATTGTTTGTCTGGTTTACTTGCTTCAATCGATCAGTAACAATAGTCACGCTGGTAATGGTTAAAGTGCATTGTTTGTCTGGTTTACTTGCTTCAATCGATCAGTAACAATAGTCACGCTGGTAATGGTTAAAGTGCATTGTTTGTCTGGTTTACTTGTTTCAATCGATCAGTAACAATAGTCACGCTGGTAATGGTTAAAGTGCATTGTTTGTCTGGTTTACTTGTTTCAATCGATCAGTAACAATAGTCACGCTGGTAATGGTTAAAGTGCATTGTTTGTCTGGTTTACTTGTTTCAATCGATCAGTAACAATAGTCACGCTGGTAATGGTTAAAGTGCATTGTTTGTCTGGTTTACTTGCTTCAATCGATCAGTAACAATAGTCACGCTGGTAATGGTTAAAGTGCATTGTTTGTCTGGTTTACTTGTTTCAATCGATCAGTAACAATAGTCACGCTGGTAATGGTTAAAGTGCATTGTTTGTCTGGTTTACTTGTTTCAATCGATCAGTAACAATAGTCACGCTGGTAATGGTTAAAGTGCATTGTTTGTCTGGTTTACTTGTTTCAATCGATCAGTAACAATAGTCACGCTGGTAATGGTTAAAGTGCATTGTTTGTCTGGTTTACTTGTTTCAATCGATCAGTAACAATAGTCACGCTGGTAATGGTTAAAGTGCATTGTTTGTCTGGTTTACTTGCTTCAATCGATCAGTAACAATAGTCACGCTGGTAATGGTTAAAGTGCATTGTTTGTCTGGTTTACTTGTTTCAATCGATCAGTAACAATAGTCACGCTGGTAATGGTTAAAGTGCATTGTTTGTCTGGTTTACTTGCTTCAATCGATCAGTAACAATAGTCACGCTGGTAATGGTTAAAGTGCATTGTTTGTCTGGTTTACTTGTTGCAATCGATCAGTAACAATAGTCACGCTGGTAATGGTTAAAGTGCATTGTTTGTCTGGTTTACTTGTTTCAATCGATCAGTAACAATAGTCACGCTGGTAATGGTTAAAGTGCATTGTTTGTCTGGTTTACTTGCTTCAATCGATCAGTAACAATAGTCACGCTGGTAATGGTTAAAGTGCATTGTTTGTCTGGTTTACTTGTTTCAATCGATCAGTAACAATAGTCACGCTGGTAATGGTTAAAGTGCATTGTTTGTCTGGTTTACTTGTTTCAATCGATCAGTAACAATAGTCACGCTGGTAATGGTTAAAGTGCATTGTTTGTCTGGTTTACTTGCTTCAATCGATCAGTAACAATAGTCACGCTGGTAATGGTTAAAGTGCATTGTTTGTCTGGTTTACTTGTTTCAATCGATCAGTAACAATAGTCACGCTGGTAATGGTTAAAGTGCATTGTTTGTCTGGTTTACTTGCTTCAATCGATCAGTAACAATAGTCACGCTGGTAATGGTTAAAGTGCATTGTTTGTCTGGTTTACTTGCTTCAATCGATCAGTAACAATAGTCACGCTGGTAATGGTTAAAGTGCATTGTTTGTCTGGTTTACTTGTTTCAATCGATCAGTAACAATAGTCACGCTGGTAATGGTTAAAGTGCATTGTTTGTCTGGTTTACTTGTTTCAATCGATCAGTAACAATAGTCACGCTGGTAATGGTTAAAGTGCATTGTTTGTCTGGTTTACTTGTTTCAATCGATCAGTAACAATAGTCACGCTGGTAATGGTTAAAGTGCATTGTTTGTCTGGTTTACTTGCTTCAATCGATCAGTAACAATAGTCACGCTGGTAATGGTTAAAGTGCATTGTTTGTCTGGTTTACTTGTTTCAATCGATCAGTAACAATAGTCACGCTGGTAATGGTTAAAGTGCATTGTTTGTCTGGTTTACTTGTTTCAATCGATCAGTAACAATAGTCACGCTGGTAATGGTTAAAGTGCATTGTTTGTCTGGTTTACTTGTTTCAATCGATCAGTAACAATAGTCACGCTGGTAATGGTTAAAGTGCATTGTTTGTCTGGTTTACTTGTTTCAATCGATCAGTAACAATAGTCACGCTGGTAATGGTTAAAGTGCATTGTTTGTCTGGTTTACTTGCTTCAATCGATCAGTAACAATAGTCACGCTGGTAATGGTTAAAGTGCATTGTTTGTCTGGTTTACTTGTTTCAATCGATCAGTAACAATAGTCACGCTGGTAATGGTTAAAGTGCATTGTTTGTCTGGTTTACTTGCTTCAATCGATCAGTAACAATAGTCACGCTGGTAATGGTTAAAGTGCATTGTTTGTCTGGTTTACTTGTTGCAATCGATCAGTAACAATAGTCACGCTGGTAATGGTTAAAGTGCATTGTTTGTCTGGTTTACTTGTTTCAATCGATCAGTAACAATAGTCACGCTGGTAATGGTTAAAGTGCATTGTTTGTCTGGTTTACTTGCTTCAATCGATCAGTAACAATAGTCAGGCTGGTAATGGTTAAAGTGCATTGTTTGTCTGGTTTACTTGTTTCAATCGATCAGTAACAATAGTCACGCTGGTAATGGTTAAAGTGCATACAAGCCCTACCCAGTTATCTTTGATATCGATTGTACATGAAGTGGATAGTCCAACGGTAGAATATTTCTTGATTTGGGTGTTGCGTCTACGAGATATAATGGTTTATATTTCGAATATGCTAATGATGTGATGTCATCACCGACATATTATACAAAAGCATGCTGGTAGAGACAAGTTAGCTATTTTTAAATTCTAAGTTATATTTGAAGCTTATCAAAGTGATTTTACAAAATAAATTCTAAATTAGAAAATAACTTAATTCACAAGCACAAAGAAATTCAGCAAATGTCTGTGATGACATCACATCATTACCATATTGGAAATATAAACCTTTTTAGTATAAACCAACTAGTGGACTATTACGAATCCTGCATTCTGACTGGCTACCCTACTATAGGTCTAATTGTGATAGCCCATGTTGGAGAAAAACCGCACGCATTTCACGAAATAATAAAAAAAAATCAACTTCAATTTGTTTCTTTCTATTTATTTCTACTGTCCCAGTTGTTAGTTTATACTAAAACAATTAGACCTCTCGCCCTCATGGGCTACGAGTTAAATAGCCCATTCGGCTGCGCCTCATGGGCTATTGACTCGTAGCCCATT
Source organism: Actinernus sp. WN-2022 (assembly GCA_030867875.1). Lineage (NCBI taxonomy): Eukaryota > Metazoa > Cnidaria > Anthozoa > Actiniaria > Actinernidae > Actinernus > Actinernus sp. WN-2022. The sequence goes on along the minus strand of JAOWCC010001368.1, from coordinate 49,296,035 downwards.
CGGGCTGCGGGTCTAATTGTTAAATATCTCATAGACGCAACACCCAAATCAAGAAATATTCTACCGTTGGGCTATCCACTTCATGTACAATCAATATCAAAGATAACTGACTAAGGCATATCACTTTAACACTGACCTTCTCTTTCATGGCCAACCCGTGCAGAAAAATACTAGAATTCAAATATGGCCTGTGTATGTATATCATCAGAGAAGTTTGTTCCTTTTGTGCAGACACTAAAAAGGTCAAACCGGCCGTTTTTTTTTATCGCATGCCTTAAACGTAAACAATACAGCCAAATAGAAGGCTGAAAAGCCTTGGAATATTTGGCGTTATAACCCATCAAATATTTTCTCTCTCACGTTATTGGTAGAATGCATCACGTGACCCAATATTTTCTCTCCGCCAACGACAAATAGGGACCTTACGAAACCAGGAGGCAACGTCTAGGATGACGGCATAAAACAATAGCCTTAATTACAAAATACAATAACTGCACGTGAAAATGCACGCAGTCGCGTACATTTCGACCGTTCTCTGCAAAACACAACGTGAAATCCCAAAAATTCACGTTATAAAAGAATGCGAACGTAGGAAAGTATAATACTCCGTTTTATCGTTCGGCATGAACCGAACCCTGTTTATAATATTTTTCGAAAATGTGGATGTTAAAAGCGATAAAAGGCGAATGAAGGAAACGATAAACACCTAATTTCGTGAGCAAACTCTTTTTTTTACATCCCGTCGTCACAGCCGTTACCGTCCTCGGTGCGTAAGGTCCCTAATATTAGCGACTACACCCCATGTGAGCGTAAGTCAGCGTCAAAGAAAATATTTGAAGGATCTTTACAACAATAACCTATATCGTGGCGTCGAAATGCCCTGCCATTTGTCCTTGGACTTTATCTGATCCTCGATGCTCAGTTTCCCTCGAGAACCGTTCTCTTCTCGGAACAGATAATATCCGCAGACGAAATATCAGAGCATATTTCGACGCCACAAATAGGCTATTGTTAATGTATCCAACGATTTTATTTCCACCATAATGTGACGCGCGCGTCCATCACAGCATCAAGTTGTTTCACGTCGACAAATCGTTATGCTGCGCATGCGCGCCTGGTATGTTTCATTCAGCTTCCTCCGCTCAGTTCAATAGAACAATGGCACCAAGTCGAGATTGGGGCAATCGTACCCAGACCTCATTTGTTTCTTACTGCGCACGCTCGACGGAAAAATAGGGCTCTGGAAGAATTCGATTTTTGTGTATTCTGATTGGCTGTTCTGAACAATGCAATTTCACCGGAAGTCATAAAGTAATTTATTTGGACAAATGCATTGAAAATTGGAGGATATCTAAACGCTAAAAACCGTTGGATTTTACCTGTTGTCGATCTCTTCAGGAATTCTTAGATATTTGCTTGCATCCTATCGGGAGTTCAAATCACTTCAGCGGCCAACTCAAATCGCATACAGTACATGAATTCGAAAATCGAACCCAACCGGCAGTAACAGTTGATATAGCCGAGGGATTTACCGTAACAGATAGGTAATACTACGCATTTCCATATTAACAACATTGTTCGTAAGTGCTCTATAGGCAGAAGTGACATTTTCCGATCTCTTAAACTTGTGAACTGGCGCTGATCGCTTAAATATAAGCGTTTGTACTGATAAGAATGCAACGAACTCCAGCCTTCAAGGAGCTAAAATACGAGAGAATCGTAAGTAAAAATGCCTTGACTTGCTTCTACGGTGTATTCAGTTGCTGTTTGTGTGGTCATCGGGCTCAGGTAAGGCGATTACAGCGATCAGTTTTCGACCCCCATGAATCCTCTTCACGTGTACTGGAATCTGTGATGTCTGATGAATCCCACCGATACCGAAACACAAGCCTGATGCATGAAAATAAAGCCTTAAAATCCAAACTAAAAACGGCAGAAGATGAAAGAGACTCCCTAAGGCTTGCCCTGACACTAGCAAGCAAAATACCACTATCAAAATACCGGACGAACTTCCAACTCCAAACCAAAACATAGGCCTGAGGCATGGCGCTGAGCGAGAATCGAACCCGAAAAAACGACTTCTCATGTGACGTAATGATAAGCATGCGCAGAGTTGAACTTCCGGAACCGGATTCTTCCAGAGCCTTTTTTTTTCCGTCTAGCATGCGCAGTAAGAAACAAATGGGGTCTCGGTACGAGATTGAGATTGGGGTAGACAAAAATACAGTAAATGTATGAAAATGTCTTCTCCAATCTCGACTTGGTGGAGCGGAATGCAGGAAAGGTTTATTAGTTTACTTGCCTTAGTGAAGTATGGATGAGAAAATCCCAACTTTTCATGTAATTGTTATGTGCATGAGATAAACTAGTAGTTATGAGATAATCTAGTTATGGAAAGCTTTCTCGTGGTATAACGTGAGTATCCCACTTGTGACTTATTTGTTTTCCTTTATACACACTCATTAATGGCTCGTGTGCATACTGAAAAAGAAAGTCACTCGTGGGATATTTCACGGTATACCACTCGAAAGCAGTGAATTGCTAGTATTTAGCGCGAGATGAGTGATATTTCACATGTAAATATGAACAAAATATTACGCATGTGTGACGTCATCACTTTTATGTCCCGCGTATAAGCAATCTTCGCGCGGTCATGTACGATCGTCCATGTACATTGTATATCTCGATGACAGCTCTAGCAAATTTAACCAATTTACGAATTTAACCAATTTACGTGCTATGTCCTCTTATTTACCATGTTTTGCGTCATCGCATGTGAACACCACGTGGTATGTCCTCTTATTTACCATGTTTTGCGTCATCGCATGGTCTACATTGTAGTGGATTTTACGAGGCGCTAACCGAGATGACGAAAAACGCTGTATATAAGAAGATATACCACGGTAAACTATCATAAATTGTTTTTTACAACAACAAACGAGAAATAGTCCAGCGGAAGAGCCTTGAGGGAAAGCAGTGAGAGAAAAGTGATTCTAGCGCGCTATCCGAGGCAATCCTTTGTTTTTGCCAGGTTAGCCTCGTAGTGAGGGATAGTCAAAACGAGGTTAACCTGGCAAAAACAAAGGATTGCTTCGCTTTGAATCCAAGATGGCCACCAGGCGAAAAGAGTGATAAGCCAATCAGAAAACGAGAAACTAAGCAGTTGTTGTAAAAAAATCATATTGAATCCTCGTGCTCTTACTTCAGGTGGTGGAGAAGACATAGAGAGTCTAACTTACGGGAGGTTCTCCATCAGCTATCAAGGATGTGTAGGTGGTATATATCTACAGACAAGGAAGTTAAGACTACGACAGGACGCCGTACAAGGCTATAATGTCATGCCATGTGATGCGAGGAGCAATACCAACCAAATAACATGACCAGGGAGGAATACATGTGCGCAATACGCACTTAAGTTATTGTAACAACATTATGCTTATTAGTACACATTTTTATCACTTAACGAAAGGACTTTTATAGTATATTGCATTACATCGCACTAACGCAAAAAGTGCCATTTATATCGAATATATTATGCCGCGAAATACCGTTTATCAAGTCGGCATTTCAGTTGTGGATCGATAGCAAAAGGAGCTGACGCATAGCTCGTTCAAATACGTAACGAAATAAGCCGATGACTCGGCTCAGCGTGTAACCATAGTTAACGTTCATGTCAACAACACGTACGTACTCCAGCCATATCATATACATTATATATACATTTTATATACATTTTATATTAATCTCACTGATACCTTATTTGCGGCTCATTAGATTATCCATTTTTTCTCTATATATCTATTTTTCTAAATCATATTATATCATATACGTATATAGGTATATATATCATATACATACGTAGGTACCTTAGATATTCATGTAGGCATGATATTTAGATACTACATACCGTTATTCCTCGATTAAATACCCGGGGCGATTATAATTATTTCAAATTTCGTGTTCAGGGGAGGGGAGGGGGGTCTAATCAATGTTATGTTATTTTTATCAAATTTACAACATACTAACATAATCAAGCAGCACAGCCGGAAATAGGCCTTTTGCAGGAAACAGTCACGTGCTGATAAGCAATTATTGGATGAGGTTGAGCATTATAGCGAAAATTATCAAGACAGAGGTCTGTGTTATCAGCCGATAATTCAATAATTGTGTTATTATACATTTTTAAGCTCAAGTTTTAGCAAAAGAGAATGCTATCGTAAACGAATCTAACTGAAACGCCGCATAAAATTGGTTTGTTTACGATTGGATTTCTGCATGATTGAAGATGTTTTCTTTCATATTCGAGTTAAAAATTGCATTTATTTTACGAGTTTAGGAGAAAAGAATGACTAGAAACATAGCTGAGCGCTAAAATGGCTCAAAATAGCGAAATAAGTGCCCTGCTTTCTAGCGTAAATTGTCGTATTTGTTATCATCGAGCGCTAAGTATTATCTGCTAGGAGATAATTCAGGTATCTGCAAGCAGATAATGTTGTACGCATGCGCACTTAGTGCTATAGGTAGCTATGGAGAATTCGTTGCGTGCTCTCAGTCAATCAGAATCGAGACGTGAGTAAAATGTATAATAATATAATAACTTCAATAAGCAATGAATTACGCTGGTGACCACATGGGAAAGGCCTTATTGGACGGCAAAGAAACTTCAAAACGTTGTTTTAGAAAGATTAACAATCGATTGGAGATGGAACTAGCATTTACAATAACACTACCGAAATCGAAGAAGTGCCTTTAAATAGACGTAAATGCCAGTACAACCACGTAATTTCATTCCTGCAAAAATCCCATTGCGGCTGAAAAGTGACTCTAGCGCGGTCACGTAGCCCTGCCATGGTATATCCTCTTATTGCCATTAGTAATCATCCAATCAGGAAACGAGAAACTAAGCAGTTGTTGTAAAAAAAAAAATATTCCTTTAAAAGTCATGCGCGAAGATCCATTGGTGGGTGACTTTAAGAGCATGCGCACAGCAGGCACCGCTGGATCCTCGAACATGTTTAAAATTGTTTCTATTATTCAAACCATCACACGTTTTATCAATGACTATTGGGGTTACGAATGGTCAGGAGAAATCGTTTTTTATTGTGCATGTACTCTGCTCCTTGAATGCCGTATAGACCTTATGGGAAAATGGCCGCCTTTATCATGAGAACGAGGCTAGTTAGTTCACATTTAGCTTATTTGGTAAAGTAAATATCACCATTTCGTAGAGCTTTTAAATGCTAGAAAACATCATGAAAACGAAGCTACTCAGTCCATATTTAGTTCTGCCATATAAACCTCTGATTATTTAGATCTCAATATCGTAGCACCATTTTATAGTGTCACAATGAAACTTCTTAGTATCATTACTCTTGGTGTTATCTTTAATATGAAAGCATTCCAATTGACCAACGAAGCTTCGTCCTATAGACCCTTTGCACGTGACGTCATAGCCGCCATGTTGGTGTACTGGTAACAATAGATTCCTCGTTAGCTTCTTTTGTTCTGTACACCGCCATGGCCGCCATGGCCGCCATGGCCTTTGTCATTTGAATCTCTGGGGATTGAGTACAAACATGGTACAAACCATCTATTGGTGGTTTTCATTGTCATGACACGAGATCGCACAATTGGTTTGCACTTATAAAATTAAATAAAAAATATTGGTCCTTGTAGAATTACCAAAAAGATACTTATAATCCAAATTTTGGAACATTAGATTATTTCCTGACGGAGCTGTGGGCCCATCATTGTACGACAATTTTACAGTACTTTGTATGCGGTCGCCATCTTTGTGTCCCTCTCTGGGACACCAACATGGCGGCCATAAAACGAAAATACAAATAAAGCTTAATTTCCCATCAAAATAATTGGGTTTCACTTCAAAACTATAGCAATGTTTAAAGATTTATCGAGTTAAATGAAGAAAATTGACACAAATTACATGGGTTTTTATGCCTTCCGAAAAACACACGGGGAGTTGTCTTAAAATTCAAATTTTATTTACTTCGGAACAATACACCATCGATGTGAAATTTTCTGTGTAAACTTTTATTATCGATGTCTATAATATATATAAAGAACAGCTTTGTACGCGGACTTATAGTTTAGATTTTAGGTTTTTGATGACGTCACGTGAAAACCTAGGATTTTAAGAATCGCCATTTTTGCATAAGAAATGTTATAGGGAGTGAATGGAGTTCACAGGGAGCTGCTTTTGCCTCTGTCTGTTTTCTGATATAAACACTTGATACAGCACTCGAAAATTTGGGGTGCAAACCTAATTAACTTAGCAGCACCAATTATCAGCTATAACAATTGTGTATATTGTTTCTATTAATAGGAATATTAGAAACTTCCAAATGTTATAGTCTTTTATTGTTATACATCAAGAAAAGTATGGAAATAATTTGCAAGGAATTCAAATAAATACCTGCAGTGATCAGACGCTTGTTATAGGCGAATATTTGTTTACATTTTTTCCTCATTAGCATACATTAAACTTCAAGCGACGTACATACAAACAAACAAAATGTTAGAGTCCATAAATCGAAAGAGATTGTCACACTTGATAATTACCGAAAATTTGAGACATGATAAATATATTTTGAGGAACGAACGTTTAAAAATCTCAAAATTTACTAAGTCGGTTCGTGTCGCGTCTTCATTCGATTTGAACGTAGCTTTGAATAATATAAGTGTTTTCTGGACCTAAAATTGTGTGGTCTATATTTGGCATTATGCGGGTATCAGTGGCCATCCCGAGGGGTCGGCCCCCGGGCAACCCAGGGGCTTAGCAGGGGATTTGTAGCAAAAACATGCCCCACACGCGGGGCATTAGCGCGCTTTTGCGTTTTCGTCAAAATAACCCGGGGACATACCCACGGGGTTTGCACGTAATCTGCTTTCTCAACGTTCAGCGATTTTCGCCACAGGACTCGTTCGATCGATCGACGTTCTTCGATTTCTTTGTCCTTGAGGTAAGTCATCATTATCATTCAAATTAAGAGATTAAATTAAGCCATCCACTGTCGGAAGACAGAACAAAGAAATAAAGGATAATATTTGTATAAAACTATTAAGATTTTTGACACTTCTAAAACGTTTAGCTTCTAATACCAGGGGTGGGAATTTTTGTCACAATTTTCTGCCCCACCCGAGGAGTTTTAGCATGTATTTGTCATGGCTGCTGTGACAAATGCCCCTGGGGATGCCCGGGGGCCGCCCCCTCGGGATGGCCGCTGATACCCGCATTAGGATACAAGAAACAGCATGATGAGAGAGAGAAAACTCTTGATACTCCTGTTATATCCATCGAGCACCTTACTGGACACATTGATAGTGTGTCTGAGGATCCCCTAGACAATGCTTGTTTCCATCGTCAGCCAGTCACCTACGATGAGGTCCTGAATACTATTAAGTGTCTACGATCAACATGTTCAACAAGAGCTGACCATATACCAGCTAAATTTGTTAAATTGGTTGCAGATCACTTAGCAGGACCACTGAAGAATATTATTAACGCATGTATTAGCAATGCTTCCATTCCCAAACTGTGGAAGCTAGCGCGAGTATCACCAATTCCAAAGGTGGACAACCCCACCACTAATGACCAACTGCGGCCGATATTAATACTTCCGCCGGTCCTATCCAAGGTCTTTGAGAAGATTGTCGCCTGTCAGATGTCCAACTTCGCCGAAAAAGCTTCACTGCTGCATGATCGCATATCAGGATTCCGGAAAGGACACTCGACAACCACCACTCTCCTGGGATCTACATCGTGCCACGAGGAAAGGAGAAGTCACACTAATGGTTCTTGCTGATTTCTCTAAAGCATTTGACACTGTGTGCTTTAAGACTACAATCAACAAGTTCTAGAAGTTGGGCTTCTCCAAAAACTTCCTGAAGTGGCTACTTAATTATTTATCAGGCCGATCGCAGTTTGTACAGACAGATGATAAGACCTCTAACTGTAAGACCTCTCAGTTCGTAATCCCACAAGGATCGGATTCGACTCGAGTCGGGAATTATGCGGTGTTCCTCGTCTTAATAGGCCTTTTGCAGGAAACAGTCACATGCTGACATAATACTTTGTAGACTGTCTCAAAGTCCTTCTTTGCCCCCCGCACGAAGGACTTTTCCCACTTACAGCGCGCCAAATTTACCGGTTCAATTTTCAACCGGAGGCGTGGCTTATGACGTACTAAGATTTGCCCAATCACAAAGCGTCAATTCTTCAGGCATTGTATGTTGACGTGTCAAGTCAGTCGACCGTGGATGTGGTATTTACAATTTGATCGTACTCGGAAAGGTTTGTCAAATGCGCGAAATGTAACGTGTTTTCGCGCCAAAACATAATCCCCCGATGCAATTCCTGCAAGTAAAACAAGTCGAACTCGCCTCTCGCTTCGATTCTCGCGCTCGATTTTTGACGCAGTAATCGCTTACCCATTGACTCAGCGAGTTCGACTTGGAGCAAGTCTAAATACTTAGTTAACGAATGAATTGAGCTCGTGATCCTCATTGGAAAGGCGTTGCCGTGGGAAATAGCATTTACCAACAGGTTTAGCTAATAACAATACCGATCTCATACAAGCGCATTTAAATAAATGAAGTCAGATTGTTTGCTGTCCAGTACAATCACGTGATTGTATTCCTGCAAAAGCCGGCCATTATAATAACATGAATGACAAGCTTGGGCTCCCTGTGATTTTTAGAGCTAAAACTAGCTTCTTACAAATCCCAAGTGGAACAACAACAAGCTAAGATACATTTACTAAAGTAAACATTTAATCAGTTCATTCAACAAATTGTGTTTACATTTATTTGGCATGTGTACTAAGCCATTTCATTCGTCTTACATACGTTCTTACAAATACATTATAGAGTGATGTAATTATATTTATCAAACTCATTAATAATTCATGAAGCAAATACAATAATAGTAATAACAACAATAGGAACAATAATAATAATAACAATAATAATAATAATAATAATAATAGGAACACCAACAAGATACATGTACTAAAGTAAACATTTAATCGGTTCATTCAACAAATTGTATTTACATTTATTTGGCATGTGTACTAAGCCATTTCATTCGTCTTACGTACGTTCTTACAAATACATTACGGAGTGATGTAATTATATTTATCAAACTCATTAATATTTCATGAAGCCAAAACAAACGAAATCAATGAACAATAAGTGATACAGATTTCGTCCTGATTTACATGAACTTTTGCTTCGATTTTCTCGACCGAAATTTGGCGTATTGCCAAAATCACTAAAAACATGATTCTATACATCTAGACGTTTGAGAAGTCAGATACAGAATTCGTGTCCGTGCTTGATCGGAAGCTCTCGCTTTCAGCTCGAGTTTATAAATCCGATAAAGCATGGTCACTAATTCTGTATATATTACTTAACCCGTGAAGTAGATACCAGGCAATTAGACATCATTAGCCACTAATTCCATTGTTGTATCTTGTTCCATTCTGACCATTAAAGCCACTTCACTACTTGAGACTTAATTACGTCAGCATTTTTTGCACATTCTGCACTTTTACCTTGTCCTAAGGACATACAATATTTGTCTAGGTATTGTAAGTTATGCGTAGTCCACACGAGCAAGTTTTCCTTGACAAGTTTTTCTTGACAAGTTGCCTTGTTCAATAACTGGCACGCCAGTTTTTCAACAAGGAGACTTGTCAAGGAAAAACTTGTCATTTTTCGTCGTCTACACGAGCAAATAAAACTTGTCATGGGAAAACTTGTCAAGGAAAACTTGCTTGTGTGGACTACGCATTATTGTTGAATAAACGTGATAATCATGACACTTATTCATGTATACTAGAACTATTATGATTTAATACATATACAGGAATGGAACACAGTTCACAAAACCAATACATTTCACTAGTGAGTGAGTGTTCAAGACATGTCACACGGCAAAAACAAACTTTTATGCTAGTGACGCACAAAAACACCACATGCGCAAACCCTAAGTCTAGATTAACTTCTTTTTGTGAATTCCTTTTAGGAAACAGCTCTAAAAGAACATCAACTGATAAACATTAATACATTCACCGTACAACTGTGAACTGTTGCAGTAAACTACACTCGACTCGACTACAAACAGTGTATGTGTCTATCTATATTTCACACGCTTTTAAACAGCTTATATTCCCATATATGTTTAACATATACAGCTATTTCAAAAAAGGTTGTTTCCGTCAAACAACAAGCAACATTCCCAGACCGAAATGAATTGTGGGTATAACTGTCCAGCTGTGCGAAAGGATAAACTACAGTGTACTTCTAAAATCGATTCGCAGGACATTCACCAGAGTTTCAGCTTCGACAACAATCCATTTTTGTCTGGAAATGTCGCTTGTCATTTGTTGTTTTCCGGGATAACCTTTTATGAAATAGGTATATGTGTTTGATTTGAATTTGACGTGATAAGAAATCAGTAGAGAGCACTCAAGCGGAGCATCACAGAGATGTTTACTCCACAAAGGTTGAGTGACAACTGAAGGTGTCAGTGGCCTGGCCATGGCCCTTTTATACAGGTACTTCCTGTTTAATAGATATATATATATCATAAGCAGAGCATCACAGAGATGTTCACTCGACATAGGCTGAGTGACAACTGAAGGTGGCAGTGGCCTGGACATGGATCTTTTATACAGGAACTTCCTGTTTAACTTCAAATATGTGTAGTAGCTGTAACCAGAAGTCCATAATGGACTTCTGCTGTAACTTATTCGACTGACCGAGAGTTTTAGACCCGATAAAACACGTGCTGCGAGTTTATTGAACTGCTTCAAAAACGTTACTTCTAAAAGATAATAATTTTCAGAAATTTAGATGAAAAGTGAAGAATTACTTGTTTATAGCTACGTTGTGCGTCAGTGACATGCGCAGTTAGAATACGGAGCGAAAATTTGGGTCCCATAATGTTAGGCTGGTTGCGTGTGAATAACTGTGAGCCGTAATTGCATTTATAGACCGTTGGTTGAGCAAGTCTTGTCTTGTAAACTGAGATTCCCCTTACGAATCTTTTTCAAGGATTTTTACTGTACGATTGAGAGTCTTTATAAAGATTCATGGTGAAGCCCTTGCTTTGTTTTATAAGGATTGACTAGGAGGGTCTTTATACAACTTCACTCTGCGAGTGTGGCCCTATATAAAACTTCATGGTTGAGGCCTTTTTCCTTTGTTGAACAAAGGAAAAAGGCTTCAAACATGAAGTTCTGTATAGGGCCACAGTCGTAGAGTGAAAAGTTGTATGAAGACCCTTGCGTTTTACCAGGTATAAAGGAGCATGCACGTGAGTGATTTGCTTCTTCTGATTGGATAAAATGTGCATTAATTATTCATGAGTTTTTGAATTAATTTTAATCTTAATTATCTTAGTATGAGCTCATCACCGACTCGAGGTCGAGGCATAATTGTTAATTACTTTGGACAGCAAAATTAAACTGTAAAACATACTTAGGAAATCTTTATGTAAGAGTTATGAATAGATATGTTTTAATTACGTTATGAAGGTTACAGACATTGTTTAAATATTGATAGATAAAGAGTTATCTATATGTCTTAAAAGTGCAGCGGAATCCGTTCTACACTAACGCCATACCTGAACACTATGGTTTCCCCACTCTAGAACCATCACAGTACGGCCATCGGGGAGAACTGTCAGGCTTCGCGGACATCTCATTTCACCAATATCTCGACCTTCGCCACCGAATTCATCCACATACTTACCCTGCAGTGTTAAAATCTGAATACGATTATTATTACGATCACACACTAATAGATAATTGTGTTCATACACTGCGATTCCATACGGCCCATCAAACTGGCCATCACGACGTCCATGGGAACCGAAGAGGCGTACGAATTCCCCATTCTCATCGTATACTCGAATGCAATGTTCCTCAGGATATGTAACGAAATAATTGCCATTAGTGTAGGCGATATAAAACGGATCGCTGTATTGCCGTTGATTACGGAATTCTGTAATAAACACTCCCTCTATGCTAAACACTTTTATCCCTCGCTTTTTTTTACGACTGCACACCAAAATGTTTCCCTCCCTCGACACACATACTGCGCATGGGCGCTGAACTCTCCCCTCACCTATACTACGAATAAACACTCCATCTTGTGATAACACCAGAACTCTGTTGTTGTCCCTGTCACCGACTATGATGTTATTGAGTTTGTCAACTGTGACATCTGCAGAGAAATTCATTTTTTCTTCTTTGTTTCCATAACCACCGAGTTCTCGTTGGTAATCTCCATTTATATTAAATACTTGAACTCGGTGGTTATCGGTGTCCGCTATGAGAATACACTGCTGTTCATTCACCGTTATGCCACATGGACAATTAAACCTTCCTCTTCCTTTACCATAGCAACCAAACGTTTTAACAAGTTCCAATTCACTGGTAATATTCAAAGTTTTCTCGTCAATGTTTTGTCCTTGAAATGTTGTTGTAATTCTGTACTGTCCTTTCTTCACTGGTTTGTAGTGTACAATGTTGTTGCCGTTTTCCTTTTCGTTATAAACAATATTTACATTTATTTGCCGTCCTTCATTATCCTCCATTTTAACACGAAGTGATTCCTCAGGACAAAAGCACAATTCTCCCATTCTGTTCCTTGTTAATATCCTTAGTTGTATTCCACGAACATAGTTTTCTATTTCAACTGTGCAGTGACGAGGATCGACTGTCAACGGTAAACAAAAGTAAGTTGAGACAGGAGAAATAAAGACACAGAGTCAAACAAATTAGATATATGCACATGAACTTTAAAGGCGCTGTGTCACGGTGAGGGACACGCCTTTATGTTCCGGACCGGAACAAAATTATTTTCAGTAGTTTTCATTAGTAAACTGACTATCCTAGCACACGTGTAGGATGGATGAAATCAAAGTAAACGTGAAAAAATGATTAACAAACTGTGCATAGATCTAGTCTTCAAGAAAAATATTGCATAACCAGGGGACTTTAACTGTTTGAAGCCAATTAACAGCCACCAATATAATCGAACATTGATTCTCCACATGCGCAAAACCTAACAAAGTGAGAGTTTAGTGTTTTTTTAAAGGTTACATACATGTATGTGATATATTGGCAATATATACCACATACGTAATTATATATGTATTACTTTTATATATATATATATATGTATTCTGGAGCGTTTGATTGATTGACCGTTGTGCCTATCAGCCTGTTTGTGTGTTTGTTGTAAAGCAATATATTTTGGGCCCATACGAAGATGTGAAAATATAGCAGTACTTAATCTTCTAATGGTGTAACAATTTTGGGATATATACCACATTCCAAGAACAGTTTTACGCAGTTACACAAAACACAGTTATCTTAGTAAGTTACCTTCACAGTTTGTAATCACCAACTTCCCAAATGCTATTGATATATCTTTCTTGTCATATGTCTCGTAATAGACGGTTGAGCTTTCTTGGTGTTGTCGCTTTTGCTTTTGATTCCTGTTCAGCAGCTCTTGTCCTCGCTGAGCGGTAGTTGATTGGCTACGTAGAATCTCCGTTCTTAAGTTTCTTTTAACTACGGCTTGTACGTGTTCCACATAACTTGTCAGTTGGCCAATCTTCAGCTCCAGATCGTTCTGCAGGACTCTATGCGAAGTGTTTTGTTTGTTCTGTACTTCGTCTATCTCTGCCATTACTTCCGCCTCGTGGTCTCTTAACTTACGAATTGCGGCTTCAACGCTCTCATGCACTTCACGTCGAGCTACGTCTAATTCTTTTTGTGTTTCTCCTAACTTGTGTTGTGAACTTGTTAGTACAGCGTGACAAGACGTAACTGCCTGCTTTACCTGCTCAGCTTGTTCCATCAAAGCTGCTTTCGCTTCTCCTGCTGCCTTTTCTAAACTCGTGTAATCGTGTTCCTTGTGCATGTCAGGCAGGGTCACACACTTTTGGCAAATGCATTTACGGCATGTTTCTGACATACAAAAGTATTCCAGTCGGTTGTGTTCATGGTTCTCTTCACTGCAGTACATGGGTCGTTGTAAGAAATGTTGAACATCTTCCGACTGGAATTCGCGTGGAGGAACTAGTCGGTGATTTCGCGTCACTTTGACTTGTTTGTGTAATTCTACACATTGTACGCATAGGAGGTCGTTGCAAACAGAACAAAAAGCTGAAAGGATGCCAGCTTTTTCGCAATTGCCACACACTGTCCTTGGACTTTCTTGGATTGAAAACGTTCTGAAGGCTGCAAACAGCTCCAGTAAACCATCTACGTAGAAGGAGGAGCGAAGGCTTGAGATATCTTCATTCGACAACTCGACTACTGAACGACATTCCGGACATGTGAAGGGTTGGTCGTCTTCGTTGCACTTTCTCTTGTGGATTGTTATACAGCGTTCACAAAAAATATGCAAACATGGGAGAGTTTTGGGAGTGGTAAATATCTCCTTGCATATAGAACACTTTAGGTTCTCAGAAACATCTCTTGCAAGCTCGTCAAGCCCCATACTGATTTCTGTATTGCTTAACTGGGATACTGCAGACTGAAAGATTGTTATAAATCTATGTTATATGAGACCCATAGAAACTGCGCCTATATGACGTGGCGTTTAGTAAATTAGTATCGTCCAGGATGGGTCAATTACAATTTCTATTCCTGGTGTGTACCTTTCTTAATAGAGAACTAGACCCAGTTAAAAAAGTGGATAAGTTATCCAGTTGCTGAGTATTAACCTAACTAACTAATTAGAGATAACGGTTAAAAAAGCTGTCCATTGTTTAGGAGATTTTGAGATTAGTCCATCGTTTGCGTCTTGCATGCCACCCCCCCCCCCCCCCCCCAAATTGAGAAGTAACAAGCACCCCCGTATTTAAAGTATGCAAATCTATAGAGACCTAGAGGTCAATCCACTTCCTGAGTTTCTTAGAATTCAGTAGTGTACCTAAATATTAACTTGCCAGCATGTTGAAATTTCGAATTCTTAGAATTAGAGTGGGATTAAATTACTTTGTTCTTGACCAGATTTCGCAACACATCGATATAATTTATGTATATATGTTCTAAACAAAGAGCAGCAGTGTTTAGAGATGCTTGTGTTGACGAGTATAACATACTATACGTTGCCGGACTTTGGTTACGTACGCTTATTAGCTTTTTCATATTTTTCCAAATCAGCAATTAAGCATTTATCTGTTCAATTAATCGGAATTTTGAGCGGTTCAGTCATTTGAGTGTCGAAAAGTAATTGCTTTCGAATTTAGATAGATAGATAGATAGATAGAAACTTTATTTAGACACGGTAGTTTTAACAGTAACTAAGACTGGTTTACATAAAAGCCGTGTGTAAAAATCTATACATCAACATTAAATTATATTACATTCCATTAAAATCTGCTAAAAACGCCAGAGTCAGTTCTTTTAGCGTTCGTGTACGATATATTAAACTATAGTAATTGTAATTGTAAGAGAGTAAATTATAAGGCGTCAAAGAAGCAGGGAGGTAGACCATTTAGCTTAGTTTTAAATGTATTTAATGATTTGCTAGTCCTCAGGTCTTCTGTTAAATTATTCCAAATATGTGCTCCTCTGTAGCCGAATCGCTTTTTACCATAATTCGTTTTGGGGAGGGACAGTTGGAATTTTGATGATGAACCTCTTGTGTTATATGGTGTATGAACCCTATTAAATTTGTGTATTAAATATCCAGGCGCTTGGTTATTATAGATCTTAAACATTTCTATTGCTAAAAGTTTGCGCCTGCGTATTATTAATCTGTCCCAACCCAGTTCGTGAAGTATTGGGCCAGAGCTAGAATCGAAACTAGACTGTGTTATTATTCTAGCAGCCCTATTTTGGAGTTTTTGGAGTTTATTTGCGAGTTCAGTACCCAGGCTCTCCCAAACTATGCTGCAATAATCAAATTTAGGTTGTATAAATGAGTGGTACATAGTCTTGAGGGAGGACATGGGCACGTAGGGCCGTACGCGCTTGAGAGCTCCAATAGAAGATGATAATTGCTTAGAGATCTTCTCAATGTGTTTTGACCATGTCAATGTTTCATCTATGTGCACCCCTAAGTACTTAACGAACGCTATTTTAGGGATGCTTTCACCTCCAATTACAAGATTAGGACATGCCACATGAGATAATCTCTGGCGAGAGCCTTTTGTAGCATTCAGATTCAACTTGTTTGCTTTCAGCCACTCATAAATATGTTGTAAGTCTGTATTCAATTTAGATTCAATGTCATCACATGATGAACCTGCCATTGTAAGACAAGTATCATCTGCGTACATTTGAGTGTCTGAGAATTTTAAGCAATCAGGAAGGTCATTTATATATATTAGGAACAACAAGGGTCCAAAAATTGTTCCTGAGGGACGCCACAGGAGAGTACCCCAAAGTCTGACATTTCACCGTTGACCACACACCTTTGCTTTCGTTCGTTGAGATACGATCTAAACCACGCAATACTTGGAGAAGTCAAGCCGTAACTTTCTAGCTTTTGAAGCAAAACATTGTGGTCAACGGTGTCAAAAGCTTTTTTCAGGTCTACAAAAACAGTTGCATTAATCAGACCTTTGTCAATATTTAACGACCATTTGTCCGTAGCATGGAGCAAAGCGGTCACTGTTGAGTGTAACTTTCGAATTTGATTGGCTAGTTATCCATGATTGCATTTACTTTGCCTCGTGATTGGTTGAAGTAAAACCAATCGTGAATTACGTCAGTTCGTGATTGGTTCATTGATGTTTTACTTGCTCGTGATTGGCTAACTGGTTTTGATTTTACGACACACAATTGAAAACCGCTCTAAACCTGAGTTGACTTGATTTTGGAATTTTTTACTCTATTGAAATTTTCTTTTTGGTCCCGACAACCTCCTAATCAGCTATTCCAGCGCTCAAATCACCCCTGAAACCACAATGGCAGAACAAAGCCGAATTGACAAGATAACTCGTCCGAACCCTAATACTAGCCTCCTCCTTCCGGCAAAGCCCTTGTTCGTCCCTCTTAAACCACAGGAAGCCCGGTTTCAAACTTTTTTCTCGATTTTAATTAGGAGTTGCCTGCGGAGAAGGCTACTCTAATGGTACGGGGGGAGGGGGGTCCCTCTGGCACGGTTCACGGGCGGAAAAATAACGAATCACGGATATCAAAAATTTCATTTTCCCGAATCACGAAAATAAGCAAGTAACGTATTCTTTTATCCTGCTCTTACGCAAAGAAAAGTGACAAAGAAGGAGTGTTTGAAGAAAGCAAAATCGAGAAAGGCAAAAGAAAGGCTACATATTGCAAATTATATACATCTATCATTCTCGATAGACGACTCTAACCATTCGTCCACTACGTGTAGTGACGGCCCGAAGAAACGTCAAATTGTCCAATGTATCTTCCTCGTCACTGTCCGCAGTAGAATGGTCAGACCCTGAATCAGTGTCGTACTCTTCCTCGTCTTCTACCTCGGCTTCCCCTTCTGCTTGACCCTCTTCAATGGCCTCGTAGCAGAAGTAACAGGCTGATTTTCGACTGTGTTAGGGTTGAATGAGACTTTATCTTTCGGATAGTCTGACGTTCTGTACATGTTTAACGGCAATGTTCCGGCCTTGAACATGGTGGTCTCTTGCCTCACACTTCTCTGTCGTACAGCTTTTCCATTGGTTGTCGCCCACTCAATCATGAGGTCTTTTTCCCGCCTATTTAATTGCCTCATAGACTTATTAAAGATGATCCAGCCTCGGAATGACATTTAGTGGAGTGCTCTGGCGCAGCACGGGATAATATGATTTATCGTGTGTAGTAGTAGTAGGCACCCCAGGGTACTACACGCTTAATGCTTGATCGTCAGTGTACGGTATTCGCCAGATTTCGTGCGTACTGCAAAGTGGTGGGGAGCTGGTCCTTGAAATGACCCATTGCGTGTAGGTTTTCAACCTTAACTGTCAGACAGGAGCCGCAGATCAATGGTGTATCTAAAAACGCCTCCAGATCTTTCAGCTCATTTAAGATCATATTGACCTAAAGCTTTGTCTGATTCAGTAGAAATAGTTCCTCGAGGACCGCTTGGTGTAATACCTGTGCTGCCGTCGTTGCTATGTGACAATGCTTTTCCTGTTGTAAGAACTTGACAGTTACTTGAGAACAGCAGAAGTTCGATTGCTTGGGGTATATAGGGGACGTTTTGTGAATGTCTGATGTTTCATATGAACAGAAAAGGCTTTATATAGGAGTCCGAGATGACTTAGATATTTTACAATGCCTTTTATTGAGGTAATTAGCTTGACAGAGCCAGTTTGAGCTAGCATATCGGCCATGCATAGCCGGGCTGCGCAAATGATGCTTGTCTCCCTTTCCATTGGAATTTCCTTCCTTTCCTGTGCCAGCAATAACTACGGTCTCCTCACCACAGATCTTCCTCTTTATTTGCAGGATTCCGATGTCTACATAAACTATACCACCGAGGTACGAGGCCACGTGTGCGCTTTCATTACATTTGACAGTTCCGTTTCGTAGGATAGTAGTTTCCTCGAGTGTTGCAATAGCTATGATTCTGCCTGGGTTGCCCTTGTGAGACAGATAAAGGATGTTACTGTTGAGGCACATGGACACTACTTCTGTGCAAGAGGTATTTTGCTAAAACAGTAACACTGCCTTTAACAGCCACTCCATCTATCTCTAACTCTAATGTGATGGAATAGATTAGTACCTTGTCCACATCGTATCGCTGGCACAAAGGATGATACCATTGCTTCGGCCCTAGCAAGTCGCTGGAAGGCTCGAGCTTTCGAGAAAGTTGGATTTTAGTCAGGTCACTTTTGGTTTCTGCATAATAATTATGTTCTTTCTACATTCTTTAGATGCCTAGACAGTCGTTCTCGGAGCACCGGAACTGTTCCACACGTGTCAAGATATCTCCTCTGCAACTCACAAATGTGCTCTACTTTTATAAAGATTATTTAGCTGTATTGCTGGCTTCTTTGTCAAGAGGAATTATAGTTAAATTCCTGATGGACAGCTTAAATAGCTATTCCATCGCAGTAAGCGAGCGATTTAGAATTCTCCAACAACCTTGACGTCTGCCGGGACCTGAAGCCTAACTTCTAGAAGCCTAGTGAGGTTCTTCAATGGAGCATAGCCCAGCTGAACAAGATGTTTTCCGTGCTCGCCGTAGCAAATTGCGACGGGATGTGGATACAGCCCTACCTTATTGGTGTCACTGATCTTGTATCTGTCCGGGAGAACTGAATGTACCACATCGACGGTGCGGAGACGAGCCAACACATACTCTTTACTCAAATGTAGTATACAGTTTATATCCATCTGATCTTTATTTAGGACACTATCTCTTGGTAACGACTTCTTTAGCTCTTGCGTGTTTATTGCAAAGGCCTAACTGCCATCTTTTCCCTTTTCGAGCCGACAAAATTTAAGCTCAATGCATGAACCAAGGCCACGTTTTTCGGCCTCTGCCTTTAATCCCGCAAATTCTGCGAACTTTCTTCTGAAAACTGTCAACGACGAATGCTCACTTGTCACAGGAAATCGAATTCTTAATTGAGTGGACTCAAGGACTTTGGGTCGACGTAAAATATAACGACTCAATCGTACAAATCGTCTCCGTTTGCTCTGCCATGTTTAGACTCGCTGAAGTCCTGTCACATAGGAGTAGACATATGCATGACAAAGCACGTGAATTGCACAATCGATTACTTTACGACGTCTACGAAGATTACCCGAGGATCACAGAGGAAGCTCTCGGTTATTTGGTACTTGCCGATGCCTTACGAGACGGCGTTACGAGTAAGGCGCGCATCGATGTTTTCATAGTCTTCATAAATCTTCCGGAGGTCTCGCGACTCAAAATCACGTGGAATAAGTGGTGAAATCACGAATATCGGTTATTATTTCAAGTTTTTCTTGGGTCACGCGAAACCTTTGGGTCACGGATCACAAAGAATAATTTATTAAATTCACGTTAAAAGCAGCTAATCACGCATCGCGAGAATACCCCTGTACGACCCTCTCCGAAACTGCCGGCATCACCGCCCACGTCAAGGATGACGGCATAAAACAATTAATAGCCTTAATTACAAAATACAATAACTGCACGTGAAAATGCACGCCGTCGCATACATTTTCACCGTTCTCTGCAAAAGGACTACAGATGAATGCGGAAGGCGAGTGGCTCTGAAGAGTGTGTCGCCGTAGTACGTGAAAACCCCAAATTGTATGTTTTAAAGAGAATGCGAACATAAGGAAGTAAATGAATTCGTTTTTCATTCGGCGTGAATGGAAATCTGTACTCATCATATTTTTGTCGAAAATCTTGTGAAAAACAATTCAAGACGAACATGTACAAGGGAAACAGTAAACACTAAATTTCGGGAGAAAACGCTTTTCTACCTCCCCGTACGTCGTCACTGCCGTCGCCGCTCTGCTTTCTTAAATTCCGTAGTCTGTCTGTGACGGATACTCAAGGCCCCTGAAATACTTAAAGGTTTTGGCATTTAATCCGCCTGATATTAAGTTTCAAAATGTGGTACGAGATTTCTGCATTTTTTTTGCAATGTTACATATTTTACACTGATTTTAAGGATACAATATATTTATTAAATACTGCATATTTGCTTGGCATGCAGCATATAAAAAAAATTCAAATCGATGTTTATTTATTTATCTTGAATTTATAGTATCCAATTAGAATTCGGGGTTTACGGACAAGTTAGACTGTATCGGTCATGAAACAGGGCTACTATTTTCACTGGTACGTTTCCCCTGGGAGAGCTCGAGCCCCTGGGGATAGGCTTTATACCATAAAAGCACGCCGTTTGAGGCCTTCGCTTGGTCGTAAACGCGTACTACAGCAAGATTACGACAAGCGTCAAGCTCCTTTTTCGCCCCGCCCATCTCCCCTCGGCGACGGCACCTTCCTGCTTGCTACAGAGGTGCAACCTTCCCAGTGAAAATCATTACTAGCGCCGTCACGAGATTGATAACAATGCGAGGCTATGCGGCCAGAAAGAAGGAAAGGAACTTTACAGTCTACGGACCGGTTGAATGGAGGGCAAGGTGGGGATCCTACATATGTATACTTTTTTGGGGGGGTGGGAGGGACACGTTTTCTTTCAATCATATGGGGATACTGGTTGGCGCAGTGGTAAAACACTCTCCTCTCACCGCTGCAGTCCCGGGTTCGATTCCCGGCTCGGGCACCAGATGTGAGTTAGGTTTGTTGTTGATTCCTTATCTGCATTCGAGGGTTTTTCTCCGTGTTCTCCGGTTTTCCTCCCTCCGTAAAAATCAACAGTGAGTCGAGTGTAGTGTGTCCAAAACAGTTAATGTAGTGGGGAGTGCATGAGGAGTAAAAGCAGCCCCCCCCCCCCCCCCCCCCCCCCCTCCCCCCCCCAGCTGTAAGCTGTAATACTTAGCCTGGTATAACAAATAACATATTATTATTTATTTATTTATTATCATAATTAATGAACTTTCCCTTATGTGTAAATAGAAACCACACAACATTAACCCCCAACCCCCCCGCCCGAAACTACCACACAAAAGCAACATGACTGCAAAAGTGCATGATTCTAATTTATTTGAACTCCTTGTGATTTCCTTTGTTGTTGTTCCTTGAAAATTCATGACATTTTGTTAAAAAAATTCAAAATGCTTTACTTTTAAAAGTGCTTTCATACTTTTAATTTGGTTCACACTCTTCATAACGATCAGTGTGTAATTAAGCAGGAAATTACAGATAACTATAACTTGATCAATCGAAAAGCAGCATAAAAATTGCTATACAAAAGTTATGTAGCATCACCCAGATCCACGAAGACAAGTTATTACTAAACTTTTCAATTACTGCAAAGTATGTGACAAAATTGTGCATAAAACTATAAAAACATGTTACAAAATCCTGTCTTTACGTGGCCTTTTCTTGCATAGAAAGGACTTAATGAACTCTCACTCTTACTAGCAAACAGCAAATAGATGTAATGCTAATTGATTGACAGAGAATAGTACATTTGCCTGATGATGTCACATACTACAACTACCAGAACTCTTTGTGCGAATCCTTTTGTTCCTCTAATTTGGACCACTGTCTTGGGATTCTCAAAACACTCTGAATGAGAAAGAGAATTTGAAAAAAAAATGAAGAATTCTGGTTGTAGTAAAATGACACCATAATGAAAATGTCCTTTTAGTATCCAATGAATATCTCAATGGTTTGTCCTATAAGGTTTAGTCTGCTTTCAGACGGTAGATGGTGTTTTTTTTAGCGCAGCAAATGGATCATCGTCGCCATATTGGCCGAACGTGATTGAGACCTGGGATCTAATGCCAAATGAAGGGGGGAGGGGGAGCTAGAGGGAGGGGGAGAAGCAGAAAGGAAAGACGGTCTTTCCTTTCTACTTCTCCCCCTCCCCCCTCCATTTGTCATTCGATCCCAGGTCTCAATCATGCTCGGCCAATATGGCGGCTACTTCGATGATGTTTGATGCACGAAAAAAACACCATCTACCGCCTGAAAGCAGGCTATATAAGGTTTGAAGTGCCAGAGCACAATATCAAAAGTTCCTCATCTGCAAACCTGTTCTGATTAACCACTCAAAGTCAGTGAGCTAATTATTGCATCTTGTTTAACTGGGTGCAGCAAAGGCAGCTTGTCGAGCTTTGAATTCTTGCTTACGCTTCTTTGCCAATTCCGCCTCTTTCTTCCTGTCCTCCTGTTCAGCAAGGATTTCTTGTTCATATTTCGTTGATGCCTGTGCCTGTATAATCTTGGCTTCAAAAAATGTTGCAGCTCCTCCGACACCCACCTCATCAACATTGACCTCAGTAAGCTCTGCAAGCTGTGCCAGACCAGAGCCAGCCTCTAATTCACCAGCTGCCGCTTTGCGGAAAATCAGCAAGAACTGAAAAATAAGAGACAATAAACCTTGTTTCAATATAAAATACTACACCTACATGTAGGTTGTTTTAGTATACATGTACAAATGTAAAGCAACTGGTGGACTATTACAAATCCTGCATTCTGATTGGCTACCCTACTATAGGTCTATTTCTGATAGCCCATGGTAGAGAAAAACCACACGTATTTTCACCAAATAATATTTTTTTTCAACTTCAATTTGTTTCTTTCTATTATTTTCTACTGTCCGACTAGTTAGTTTATAGTAAAACAATTAGACCTCTCACCCTCATGGGCTACAACTAGTTAAATAGCCCATTCGGCTGCACCTCATAGGCTATTGACTTTTAGTATAAACCAACTAGTGGACTATTACAAATCCTGCATTCTGATTGGCTACGCTACTATAGGTATATTTGTGATAGCCCATGGTAGAGAAAAACCGCACGCATTTTCACGAAATAAAAAAAAAATCAACTTCAATTTGTTTCTTTCTATTATTTTCTACTGTCCGACTAGTTAGTTTATACTAAAACAATTAGACCTCTCGCCCTCATGGGCTTCAAGTTAAATAGCCCATTCGGCTGCGCCTCATTCGGACTGCGGGTCTAATTGTTAAGTAGCCTATTCGGGCTGCAGGTCTAATATTATCGTTAAATATTCATGTGTTTACTAAATCATGGTCATAATCTTAGGACTCGAAATTGTGACCAACTGGTCACCAATGCAACTAAAAATTGAGGCTTAATTACCACTAGCAGAGAGCTACCTTTATGCTCCAAAATGCAGAGATTCTGGGGCCTGCTCGGAGACTTTTCTGGGGTCAACCATCATGTGTATGTACATGTATGTTGTGGTTCAATTTGATATTTGGTTCAAACACTTCAAAAATTTGGAACTGGTTCAAAACTTTTGAAGTGGTTTCAATTTTTTGAAGTGGTTCATTTATTTTCACAAGTCTGAACTTGTAGTTTGGGGTTAGGTTTAGGACAGGCTTTCCATGTACGAAAATAGTATAGTGAGTTCTACTGAAGTGCTTTGGAATAAAAATACCAAGTTGCAGGGTATTCTGCAGTTACTCCTGAATGTACAAATGTAGCATACATGTAAGTATCACATCACAGATGTAGCAAGCAATTTTTGTGTACCTCTCTAAAGCTGACTCTGTCATCATGATCTTCATCTACCTCGGCTATCATATTCTTCAACCCAATATGTGTCTGTGGAGCACCAAGTTTTTCCATCATCAGCTTCATCTCCATCAAGTCCAGAAAGGTATTATTGTCTTTATCATACCTAAAGATGCAAAAATAACAAACCAATTAAGTATTAAGTAACAGCTAGTGGCTCAAATGATACCAATATATGCCATAAATGTCCATGTACATTTTAAGCACTGTGCACTAGCTAACATACGTATTATTGTGATACATATATTTATCAAATGAGTGGCTGTGTTACATCGAATATGAAGATCTGGGCTGCAGGTGAGAGACAAATTTTATAAATGACTTCTAAAACTTTGAGGTATTTAGACCATAAAACATTAGATGGGTGACTTAAGTTCCTGTAAAAACTAGTGTTGATCTGCATCAGCAGGGAAGATAAACACTGGTATAATCAACTACAAGTCGATTGAGGTAAGCTAACCGCCGTGGGGAGAGAGTAGCAGCTGACATTTCAAGCACTTGCTCTTCATCAGAGCTTTGTCTTTTGCTCTGATGAAGGGTTAGCACTCGTAACATCAGCGGCTATACCGGTACTCACTTCCCATGGTGGTTACCATACCCTAATCAACTTTTAGTTGAATATACAAGACGAGTGTACATTTGTAAATAAAACCTTGTACTTTATGTCTGTAATGAGTTGTAATCAATAAAAAAAATATCTAAGTACTTGTTGCCTTTGAATGCTTCAGTAGCACTCGAGATTATTAGTATAATATTCCCCTTGGAGCCATGTGCAAAATAATAGTGATATAATTAACAAGCTCTTCGAAAACTCATTAGTATTCAATCAGCTGGGAGCCAGCTAAAGATGTACATTAATGGGTGTTTATTGCTATTGTCTGCATCAGACATGCACAGCATGCACAAAAGCTGCAATTCCCAGAACATTTTTGATGCGATGGTCTGCATGCATCAACACAGGAGGTTGACCTTAACATTTTCACCCTTGGGTAGGGGAGGTCAGTAATTGAAGGGCTGTGTGCAAAAAGGGCGTAAGTGACTCATGATCACATTCTAAATTCTCCCTTAGAAAACAAAGAAATTGAAGGAGAAATTAGAATGTGATCAGGAGACACTGACACCCTTTTTGCACACAGCCTTCCCTCATACAGTCACTGGCAGTGTTTTGTTGGATGCACAGCACTGATTAATAAAATATCAGTGTCTGTTATGATATAAAATGTGATTAATAAAACTGTACATCACATTTATATCAAATAAAAAGACAGACATTAATATAAATCAGGTCTGTACTGGGCTATACAGAGGCCATCATGGAGTGTTACCTTATGAATTATTAATGAGTTTTAAAAATGTACTTTACATACCGTAGATTATTACATGTTAAGAGCTTGTTATCATTTTTTCCCACAAGTTTTTAATGCCACATTGCAAATGAGCAAGTCTTCGAGTGAGTGTATGGTTTTGGAATCTTAAAGTACATGCAAGTACAAATGTAGGTTATTGAATTTGGCTGAAATGAATCTGAAATAGCTAGGGTGTTATTTTGACATACAAATTATAAATTAAGGAGAGAGGAAAATAAAGGGAAAAACTGTACCAGAAAATACAAAATGTCACTTTACACAATGTAAGCTTCCTGATGCCTGGATTAAGTTAACCTGTCTCGGATCAGGGTCACGAAACAAATGGCAATAGAACATATACTGTACATGTATATACATTGTATAAGTCAACAAATTTTGTTGAGAAGTTACTGGTAGTTCCAGTTTTCACTGCCTCCAGTGTCTAAAGAAATAGGATCCCAATTTTGGGATAGGCTCACTTGGAGGGGGAGAAGAGGGAGGGAAAAGGTAAAGGGAGAGAGCCTGTAGACCAGCTTGACAAAAACAAAAAAAAAACACCCCTAATTTCATATGATATGCTTGAGGTCACACATCTGTCAATCAGCTGTTGGATTAACAATTGAAAATTTAACAGGTCACCAGTATCTGCAGTATGCAAAACTTTTTAAAAACAATTCTGCATAAAATCTCTAATAAACAGCTTTTAATTTTAGGGTCCATAGATTTACAGTGTTTTCTTTCTTGATATAAGGAATTATTAGTCACTCGATCCTGGGAAAGAAAGTGTGAAAATAAGCAAACAGTTTGTTTTGGAGAAAATATTTGGCTTTTCAATCCCTTTAATTAAACTCAAATGAAACAATCGGGGAGCAACATCATTTGAGACTTCCTTCCTTTTATGTTTTGACAATTAAGGCACTGCAGCAAGCCATTACAATGCAAAATTAAAAAGGCCTCCTCATGGAGCCACATTAACCCTAAGTTTCCCTACGGGACATGTTTGGGCTCAATTGGTGAAATCCAGAGTGCTAACTCAACCCTCCCCCCTCAGTACTTCCAGTTTGGCTTGCCCGGGGTAGTTAAATACTGCTGACCTTTTAAACCAAGGGCTCAAACCTTTCCCATGATGCCATTCGGCAGAACTCTACGGACTCGTCGGTGGTAAGTATGCTTTCTTCTGTAGGATTTCCAATAAATGTGCTCTAATTTTGGACAAATAAGCCACTGTAAAAGAGCTAGAGGACATCATTAAGTCTGATGGCAGCTGAAAAGGACTTGATTTGATTTTAGTAGGCCTTGTGAGGGGTTTCACAGGATTTTTCTGTTGTGTTTCTGCTTTGAGACACATGAAATAATTCTTCACTGAAATCCTTGAAATTCTGCAGTTGGTTCAGTCTTTCCCCCCTGCTTCCCCCTATTAGGATGTTTTTTTGTCACTTTAAAGCAACGGCTAGAGTCCAAATCACTGCTCTTGGTTGTAGGGGTAAAAGATTTCTAAAGAAATCCTACAGGAGTCCCAGATAATTTTTTTTGATTACCCAGCATGCAATTGGAGGTGGGAGCAGGAAATTGTGGTGGAGTGAAATGCAGTGTAAACATGGCTTGGTTCACAGTCACTTGGTGTGTTTTGTGCAAACAAACCTGGTGGTTGGAAAGCTTAAAGAAGGTATTGTAACGACTGAGTGCTGATTTTGTGTTTGCTTTTGATTTCAAGTGCAAATGGAAGGGTTTTTGAGCCGATTATCAAAATTCGTGAAAATCAAAGAAACAAAACAAGATCTCCAAAACAAATGAGTTTTTCTCCAAAGTGGGAGAGTCAAGCGATCCCTGTTATAGCTCTTGCTTTGAAGTCATTCATCCCTTGAAATAATATTGCAACATCGTATTTCCAGCATGTCTAGATTTGATGCAATAATTTTTCCCATGTACATGCATGCTTCATATTGGCAGCAGGAAGAAGCTGAAAACTGCAAGCTGTGAACTTAAATGTACATACATGTACAATGTACCAAATGAATCAACATGCATGCCAGACTATATACATGGTATACATGCAAACCGAAGACTCAGACTGTATTGATTTAGATCATTTCAATGTCAATAATATATCACAGGGGCTGTTTGTGTTCAATTTTATAGGATCACAGTGGTGTGAAATATTGCGAGGAACATTTAAATACAAATATTAAATGATAAACATAAATTTGCTTCACTGTTGGCTTTGTCTAATGGCTGGTAGTATTTAGGGAGGGGCCACCAGAGAAAAATGAGAGTTTGAGGGGGTCATGGGAACAACTGCCAATATTGCAGGGGCCACTCTAAAAAAGTCTCAAGTCTAGTCTATTTCCTTTGATTTTCTCGTCAAAATGCAGGAAATGCCATTCATGAGGACCTTGATTTTCAAAATATTCCTCAACCCCACCCCCACCAAACCTTTGTGTTCATTCTGGCATACATGTACAATGGGCATGCACCACACTTGGGCTTACAATACAAAGCATTTAGCTACACCCTCCATGATGACAATATTCAAACATCAAGGTTATGTTAGAACGTACAGTCAGCAGGAGGATCCAGTCCGATTCCTTCAGCATGTCCTTTTGCAGGCAGACGAGTCAAATGCCATTTTAAAAATGTTGTTAAGACAGAGTGCTTGAAAGTGCACAGGTCGACGTGTAGATTTTCAAACTGTTCTGGTGTGGCATGCCCCCTGATCCTCATAGTGATGGTGTTCTCAAGCCTGTCTGTCTGTCTGCCTCGTCTAAATTTGTGGCTGGTCTGGCTATAGCCCTGCTTTGGGGAACAAAAAAATTGTTGGGCAGAAATTCTAGTATGTGACAAGCATGGGATTTTCTGATTTTCAATTTATATGAGGGGGGGGGGGGGGGGGGTGGGGTGCAAAAAATCTACATGGAGAAGGGAGAGCATGTCATGCTGATAAAAAAATGAATGGTCCCTAGCTGACCTACAATGGATCTACTTCCTGTTGAATTGGAATTTACATGTTGGCTGATTTTTGAGTAATGAAAATCAGACATCCCTGAGAAAAACCCATAGAGCAAGGGAAAGATACAAGCAAACTCAACTCACAAATGGCCCTGCGATGCGATCAGAAATCAATCCTGACTCACAGAGGTATTAAAGAAGCAAAACACTTTAATAATACATGTACATGAGTACAATGTGCCACCCCAGCTCCTCAAATATATCTTCAATGTATCAACACTATTGTTATTGGCAAGCTGTGAGATTCTATAGTACATGTATAAAAGAGTTTTTGCCCTACATTTTATTTCAAATCTTTAAAATTATGTGATTTTTACCGATTATACGAGTCACTACATTACATGATTGGATGTAATGGAGACCAATTGTGTGCAATTGCACCCTTGTGTACATTGTTGTACACTAGACTGTCATCCTGTAGGACACCCCCTACCCAAAGTTTGAGGCATGCTGAGACCTTCACAGCTGTATGTCAGTAATGTGAACATCTTATAAAATATGTTGCAACACATGCATTTGCCAACAACCCTGAATTGTGCAGGACAGTCTTGCATTTTAGCCAATTATCTCACCATCCTGAAGGTCCAGTAATATTGGCGATGCAGCTGAGCACTTAACACGGCACACTCGCAATCCAGTGACGCTGAGTTTGATTCCCGGTGCGCTTGGCCATGTTTGTAAATAACCTGTCAATTTGCCTCCTTGTCGACTCACGCTTCAGTCCTCTATTTTTATGCATGATGCATGACTATCACAATTCTCTATTTTCTCCAGTTTTCAATTCTTTCTTCAAACGGATATCAGACAGAAAGCACTTTCAGGGCTCGAAATTAAGAAAAAAAAGGAGGCATAATTTTATGCCCAGCTTAAAAATTTTAGGCGTAATTCTCCAAAATTTTACGCCTAAGTGGAAAACGTTAGGCGTAAAACGAAAAAATCTAGGCGTATTTACGCCCGTATCGGGCGCAATTTCGAGCCCTGACTTTCAATTTCCAAAATTACAACAAATTATAGCAAATTTAGTCTTTGCTATCAAGGTGGATTGGTCGATGGAATTTAATACTGCCAAGTGTCACCTGTTGAACATAACCAATAAGCGTGAATATAGCAAGTTTACCTATCATGTAAATGGCAAGGCTCTATCTCCGTCACCATCTCATGACTACCTCGGAGTCACACAGACCCATGATCTTTGCTGGAACACTCACTGCTCCAAAATCGCATCTAAATCTAACAAAACACTAGGTATTGTTCGCAGAACCCTGAAACCCTGTACCAAATATGTTAAGAAGCGAGCTTATGAAACTCTAGTTAGACCCAAACTTGAATATGCCTCTGAGGCTTGGAACCCTTACACTGACGTAAATAAGATTGAACAAGTTCAGAAAAATGCTGCTTGCTTTGTTTGCAGCAACTACATGTATGATCACTACACCAGTACGTCTGAACTTGTTAACACACTTGGTTGGGACACATGTTTTATAAGATCCGTAATGGCTTCCCTTGGTGGGGATGGCTTCCCTCCCAATATTATCCAAAATCCTAGACATAATAACTTGTATTATTGTTAGCTACAGTGCAATGTTCTTGTTTTCAGCTATTCATTCTACATTCGTACAATCCGCATATGGAACAAATTACCTGAGCATGTGATCAATGCTCCATCAGTACCTCTATTTAATGTTGCATCAAGACCATGAAGATGCCTCCATATCTTAGGCGCTTATAAGCTGACTTTACTTCAGCAATCGTTATTTATCTGATTATTTATTTGCGTGTTTATTTATATATTTATCACCTCCATTGTTGCACCTGCACGTAATATTGTGGTTATAAGGCTGTATTTTTTCACTGTTTTATCCTTTTATGCACCTTCCAGTATTAGTGTAAACTTTGAAATAGGAAGTAAATATCTAAGATCTAAGAAGGTGCAATCATTTCAAATTATCTTTCGATTAACCTTCGGTTGTCTCCAAAGCATATTTTCAAAATTTAATTTAAAATATTTCTTTTAGATGATTATTAATCTACCCATCATTATAATTTCACTTTTCCCTTAACCAGTTTCTTTTCCTTCATTTTAAGTAGTTATACATTTATACTATAACATATATGCAGCCTTCACGCTTAAATTTATTCCAAGCAATCTTTTTCATGGGGTTACCCTACATGTACATGTATGTCTTTATAAATGTAAATTTAATTTGTTTCTATTATGAGTGAAATAAAGTTGTTGTTGTTAAGGTACATTTGAGTCATGCTCTATTAATGTCAAATTCAAAACGCCAAGAACAAATCAGTATCAATTGTGAGGTTGTTTAATTTAAGACTATTTCAAGCCAAGACAAATTCCATTGACTTCCGGGTAGACATCTACACGCCCCACCTTAATTGTAGAAACACAACACCGATGAGTAAATTAATTATTAGTTACTGTGTAATAAAATAACACATCGCTGAGAAAGAAATCCTTAGATCGAATCACATTATGGTGCAAAGGTTAAGACACTAAAGAGTTGGACAATTTTTCAACTTAGTGAACGGAGAATACTCCAATAAATACTAAACTACATGTAATCAATAGCTTCGTCGAGGTATAGTTTAGAAAAACCGAACAGAAAACTCACAGTTCCGAACATAGCCATAGGACTTCCTTTATATTTATTACAAGATTGACATTGTTGGAATTCTATCCGCTATTCTGGATGGAAAACATGTGGAATGAGGTTTTTTAGTTTCGTTTTGTTTCGGGTTTGTCGCAGTGGCCACCATCGCATGCTATTTTGCTTGTCTTAATTTGTGACCTTGAAATATGAATGAAGTTGACAACACAGTGATCGAATGCTCGCAGAATAATGATTTTAACCCGGATTAATGCTTCACCAGCTCTGTTAAAATAGTGACTTGTCTTTCAAACGTCCAGGGATGGAGACATTTTCCGAAATTTCTTGTATCTGATGTAAAACGATGCTCGGTCGAGTCACATGCTCACAAAATATTGTGACAAATTTTGCAGTTCAATTCAAGCGATTTTTCCACCTCAAATAATAAAAGGGATTAATCTAAGTTCCCCTGTTAATAGTATATTGCTATATGACCGTGTAAACGTAAAAAATATTATTTGTAGATCTCACTTACTTTCTAAATATATTCTCAAAATCCTTGATCTGTTTTCGAGTGAACTCCTTGAATTCCGTGTAAGGGTTGAATACTTGCACTCGGTCTCGGAATTTAGGCGCTTCATCTCCTTCGTTGATAGCCTGTCTTCTAGCCAGCTTATTAGCAAGTTCATTGGGCTCAGACATTTTGAGATTTCCGAAGAATTGCTATCCAAACAAAGCCTTGTTCGAAGTGTTCAATGGACTTCTTTCCCGTTCGATATTTTACACTCCTTCACATGCACCAGAGCGAGTTAGCTTCTCATTGGTTAACACACAATTGGTGATTGACAGTCAGCTGGCACGTCTATTTCAACTTCCGGTGCCTCCATATTTGGAATAGATCGTTCCGTAAGCCGGAAGTTGAGTACGTTTCTATCACGGCGAAAATAGAATTACAGAAGGTTGACTGAAAATAACTCCCGCGTATATTGCGGAATCATGTTATTAGCTGAGTGAAAATAAATGTTGTTGTTGTTATGAACATATGGTCAATTATCCTATAAATATTATATTTCAGCCAATCAGAGCTCAAAATAGCAAAGCCGAC
Source organism: Actinernus sp. WN-2022 (assembly GCA_030867875.1). Lineage (NCBI taxonomy): Eukaryota > Metazoa > Cnidaria > Anthozoa > Actiniaria > Actinernidae > Actinernus > Actinernus sp. WN-2022. The sequence continues at coordinate 49,263,844 of JAOWCC010001368.1, read as the reverse complement.
ACAACGTAAATTTTAGAGGTTTATAACGATATTTCGGCTGGCCAAACCAGCCTTCTTCAGGTAATATGAAGAAATGTTATTACATTGGCGAACGTGACTAACTAGAAATATGGGTTACGAAATACAGGAAATAGATGACAAATGATTGACACTATAAATATAGAAATAACAAGATAATGAGGTTATATATATACCAGCTAGTATGACTCGTCACGGATGTTGAGACCATAAGGTACGAGTGTTCTAGCTTGTGTAATGAGAGTAGCTTCTCTGGCCTTACGAATTGAATCTCTATTAGAGAACATTTTTTCGATGGGGATTAGTTGCATGTCATTAGCAGTGTGATTAGGTGTCGAGAGAAAATGTTCAGCAGCTGTAGTAGGTTTAGATATGTTATTAGACTTGTCTACGGTCCGTCGATGTTCGTTAAATCTGTCTTTCAGACGTCGTTTTGTCTCACCTATGTATTGTAAATTGCAGCGGTTGCATTGAATCATGTAGATTAGATTTTTTGTGTTACACGTCAAATTAGTTCTGATAGAGCGTCTTTCACCGGTAGAGAAGAAAGTATAAGTGGTTTGTCCGTCACAGATGTAGGGGCAAGTAGAACAGTTCTTTCCACAGCGGAAAGAGCCAGGTGGGAGCTGAGGATCAGTCGAGTTAGAAGGGAGTTTAGCTTTAACTAGTAAATCACGGAGGTTAGAGGTGCGTCTGAAGGCTACAAGTGGCAAGTGTTGAAAGACTTTCTTGCAGCGGACAGAGGAGTGTAGCAGGCTGTAGTTCTTCTTAATTATTTCAGAAATATGAGGGAGTGATGGGTTATAAGTAATAACAAAAGGTATACGGTTAGAATTGTGTGTGTCTTTGGTTTGTAGAGCAAAAGCGTGAGGGATGTCGGCAGCGCGTTGTATTTGTCTAGCAAGAAAGGAACGGTTATAGCCTCGTTTAATGAGGTATGTGATAAGCTCAGCAGTGCGGTGCTTAAAAGCTTCGTCAGTAGAACAGATACGTCGTAAACGGAGGGCTAAGCTAAAAGGGATGGCTTTTTTGGTATGTTGTGGATGGCAAGATGAATAAAGTAGATGCTGGTGCTTATCTGTGGGTTTAGAATAGAGATCAGTCTCGATATTACCATTGTTTAAAGAAACATTAACATCAAGGAAAGGTACGTTAGTAGAAGAGTGTGAGCTGGTGAATTTGATGGTAGGGTGAATGTCATTAAGATAATCGATGAATATTTTTAGGTTGTCTGGACCTTCGGTCCAGATCATAAAAATATCATCGATATATCGAAGCCAAGTATGTGGTTGAGATGGAGCGTTTACCAGGGCGTTGGCTTCGAAAAAACCAAGAAACAGATTGGCAAAAGTAGGGGCCATTCTAGTGCCCATGGCTGTGCCGTGAATCTGAAGGTAGTGGTTATCGTTAAAAGAAAAGTTATTCATGGTTAGAATCATGCGAATAAGGTCACATAGTGTGCCAGTAGGAATGGTTATATGGGGGCGAGTACGTAAAAAGTGATCACATGCATTAATCCCTTCATTATGTGGAATGTTAGTGTAGAGTGATGAGACATCAAGGGTAACTAGTAGTGTGTTAGCGGGTAAATTATCGATGGCAAGGAGTTTGTTGAGAAAGTCATTAGTGTCTTTGACAAAAGAGGGTAGTTTAGCAACTAAAGGTTTAAGGTGGTAGTCAACAAAATGGGATATACGTTCAGTAGGGTGGCTGTTAGATGATACAATGGGGCGTCCTGGATTGCCTGGTTTGTGTATTTTAGGTAAAATGTAAAAGCGTCCTGGGGTAACGTCAGTTTGTATAAGGTATTGTTTGGTTTTGTCGTTGATTAAATTGTCACTGTGCATTCTGTTAACATATACAGTGATACGTTGTTGTATGTTAGCCGTTATGTCTTCGTTTAATTGTCGGTAAAATTTGGTGTCATTAAGTTGTCTGTAACATTCGTTGATGTACCAAGTTTTGTCCATAACTACTGTACCGGAACCTTTGTCCGCGGGTTTAATAATTATGTCGTGGCGTTGCTTAAGTTGGTCTATAGCTTGTCGTTCAGTAGCAGTAAGGTTGTCACGAATCTTGTTAGGTGTGGCAGTTGTTATGTCAAGTTTAACAGCGTCTAAAAAAGTGTTAAGAGCCGGTTCTCGGTCGACTGGAGGAGTCAGAGCTCATATTTACCAGGGCTCCTGTATTTACTATGAAATACAAGGCGGTATTTCATGGTTTTTCTATGAAACACAGAGCGGTATTTCATGGCTAGATCAAGGCCAATCAAAATGCAGGAAATTTCGCGCCCTTTCTTTATCAGCCAATAACAATTCACCATTTTCAATACATAATTAGTTTGCAGACGCGCGCAGTCTATCTTCTGGTAAGTTACCTTGTTTTCGTGATAAATCTTTACGTAAATGTGTTATTTATAGGCAAGAGCCCATAACCAAGAGCGTCCATATCTCTTATATAGATGCTACGGCGTTTTCACAAGTTGGGCTATTTTTAGATTATTTTTGCGGGCAATTAGTGGGTAACACCAGTGGCGGAACAAAAGATGCCTCATTAGCTTCTTTTGTTATACCAACAACACGTCTGATACGCTTTTGTGATTTTATTCCCTTAGGAATGATTGCAACCCAATCATAGCGGGAAACCGTTCTAAAAATAACCTAACTTGTGAAAATGCCGTAGCATAGAGGTAGTATGGGAGATTCTCGCTCTTGGTTATGGGCTCTTGTTATAGGGTAATATGAAGGCTCGTTGTATAGGCAAATCCTTGCTGACGTCATTGTTTACATTTTTGCCTCATTAGCATAAATTAAACTTCAAGCTACAAACAAACAGACTATATCAGTTGAAAGATAATTTTAAACTGAGTAATCACAGAAAATTTGAGATTGATATGTTAAATATTTACGGAGAAATTGACTTTCAAAACTATAAAATGGGCTGGGGGGCAAGAGTTGCTGACAGCCATACATTCATTGTAAATTTTGAGCTTTTTAAACGCTCATTCCTCAAGATATATTTATCATATCACTCTCAAATTTTCGGTGATTATCAAGTGTGACAATCTCTTTCGATTTATGGACTCTGTTTGTTTGTATGTACGTCGCTTGAAGTTTGATGTATGCTAATGAGGAAAAAACGTAAACAAGGATTCGCCTATACCAAATAATACAAATTTCTCGTGAAATATTCGCCCGTATTCCATAGAAAACCACGAAATAACCAGTAAGTATAGTACAAGTATACCACATTTCATGCAGAACAAGTATACCACAGGAAGCCCGGTATTTTCAATAATACCACAGGACGCCCGGAATTGTTATACCACAGGAAGCAATAATGCAGTACAACAGGAAGCTGAGTGGGACCATAGAATCGGATCTCCTATCGTGTAGGGATCTGATCAGCAATATATAAGCGGAACAAATATGACAGGAACAGCTTGTCAGAAATATAAGTTAATGTTTTGTTTTAGAATTGGTACCTCTTAGGGGTGAAAATGAATTCGAGCCACGCCCACAAAACGAAATTTCGGTACCTTTAGGGGTTCCTTTCAAAATTTCCGACGATCATCCCGTCACATTCATATGATTGAGATCCGATGTTCCCCACGTGCACACGTTGAATTTTTGCAGGAGCCATAACCTGGAGCGTCCCTATGTCCTTTATATTTGTCACAGCGTTGGGCTATTTTTAGATTATTTTCCCCGCCAATTAATGTTGCACGGTGGCGGAACAAAAGATGCCTTATTAACACAACATGGCTGCTATGCGTTTGTGATTTGATTCCCTTAGCCGAATAATTGCAATTCAACAATAGCGGGAATTGAAACCGTTCTAAAAATAACCTAACTTGTGAAAACGCTGTGACATAGCAGTAATCGGCCTGTAAGGCTCGAGACCTGTATTGTGATTACACCATTATACTGTAGCTCTACTGTTTTTGTACTGCACGTTGTTGGGAAAGCCAATGCTGTGGCTCGTTTCGAGCGGTACACGATGGCCCTGACGTATGCCTAGTATGCGGGATGGACGCTCCTAGTTATCAGGGCCTAGTATGCGGGATGGACGCTCCTAGTTATCAGGGCCTAGTATGCGGGATGGCGCTCCTAGTTATGGGTCCTGATTTTTGTCATATTTAAAGTTAGTTACAAGAGTTTTCACTAGATGCAATTGAAATATGTTTAAAAAATTAGAGAAAATAGTATTGTTCTTCAGGTTTTGATAGATTTTGATATCTAAGTCAATGAGGTGGACGATTGAAATAATACCACAATTAGTAATGTACTGGATGCAAGGACCAATTCGGACGAAGTGCAAGAACCGCATCACCTTGGATGGGATCTGATCAGCAAATATATACGAATACAGTATTAGAGCGGATTTCAATTGAGTGTCGGAAGTGTTTTGGTTTTGCGTTTACTAAGCTCTCCTATTGGCTGAGAAAGTAAACCAACCAATCAGAATCCAAAGCCGTGAAAACAAAACGCAAATTGGTTTTGGTTTTGCTTTGGTTTGCCATTGGCTCACAGGGAAGTCATTTATGAGTTACTTGTGATTACTCGCTCCTATGATTGGATGGCTGTGGGTAATTTGCGTTTGGTTTTACTACACTCAACTGAAAACCGCTCTAAGACAAGATGAAAGGCTGATTCACGGTTACTGGGAAATATATATAATTACTACCGACATTTCGGTTGGCACGGCCAACCTTCCTCAGGGTACAATTAATAATCTGAAATACAGCCGCATCCTCAGCTCGTTTCAGGGTCCACTGAGAGACGGTCTCTCTCGGGGAGCGGCCCTGGAACGGGCTGAGGAGGCGGCTGTATTTTCAGGCTGTGACAATAGCCTAAATTAGCCTAATTGAGAGTCTGAATGGGGTTAACTGACTACTGACAAACGGCAACTGACAACCGAAAAATAACTGACAACTGACAAACTTGGTTTTTGTGGGTCAAACATTGTAAATTTTCTCTATTAAAGGAGAACTGAACCCTAAAATCAACTTTAGCTCAATGAGTAGATCTAAACATGAAAAGACTTATACCAAAATTTATTTTACTGTGTTTTGCGTCAAAGGAAAGAAAATCAGCAAATCTTCCTCCCAACCGCCGCAAAGTACAGACGGCTCAATTCCTGTAATCTGTGACGTACTATATGGGGAATAAATTAGGTTTGTCATGTTGTTTTCGGCTTTGAATAGATGGACTAACGACTCATAATTGTGCACTATTGTGCTTTCTTTGTGCTGAAGGTGTGGTTGTTTTTCCTTGGTATGCATGACGTACGATACGGGGGGAAAAGCACTGAATTGAGCCGCCACACAAACTAGCGTTATCGGCTATTTTTCGACCTTCGAAACGTATTTCCTCTTTTTAGACCTTCACCACAAAGAAATAAAATAGCAGAACTTATTTCTCTTGAATACAAGTTTGTATAGTCGTCGGATTGATTTAGGGTTCATTTCTCCTTTAATGATTAACTGGGGCTAACTGACAATTGGCCAAAATCAGTTTAACTGACAACTGACATGTAGAACCCCTCATTCAGACCCTCCTAATTAGTGATTAGCTCTAAAACACCCAAAATTAGTGACTACCTCTAAACACCCTGAATTTGTGAGCACCCGTTTTTGACGGTTAGGGTGGTTTTTTTTATGTAGCCCCGGTCAGGGTTTTATAAGAGTTTGGAACAGTTTGCGCAGCTACATGAAGTACTTGCCCAATTAGTACGTTTTGCATTCCCGTTGCCGTTGGACTGCCTTGTTCTTAGCCAGACTATTACTTAATCGTCTTATTTTTTAAGTACAACTTGGCTGTCTAATCCTTTACAGTTATTGTCACCTATTTTAACCTGGCATGCATAGTTGTATGTAGCCTGCGGAGGTGGCCGCTTCTCGTGCGCTCAGATAGCGTTGGGTGCGTAGAATCGGTTGCTTTCGCAGGCTAGTATAGTTGTATATATTGATAAATAGATCAGATGTTTGGAATTATATTCTAGATTTTTACTTGCCCTTTTACATTAGTTACTTAATTTAACATTACAACAATATTAGTATTCATTAATAGTATTTAATATTTTTGAACGCTTGTATTTAAAAAGCTATTGTCCTGGTAACGTGAACACGAGGCTAGTCAGTCCACACAAAAGCTTTTGAACTTGTAAGCGAGGCTAATCAGTCCTAAACAATAGTTAATTAAATTGGACACCATTTTTCGAATGGGTCTATTGGACTGTTGTGACATATATATTTTATCGATGAATTAAAGACCATTATTATTATTATAGTATTATACTATAACTTGATTTATATTCCTCTGTCCTATCCACTACACTACAAGCTACGTTTGTTCAACGCATCCTCGCTCTACAATTACCAATAATCAGTAAATGGCAAACACGCTTGAAATACCGATTATTGGCAATACTACGACAAATCCTAACCCGAACCATAAACCGAACCCTAACCCTAACCCTAACCCTAACCATCGGACGAGTTCGCGGGTAAACGACGGGTTCTCACTCACTAGAGCTAGGGTTCACAGGTAACAAGAAGAGAAGGTAAACGAGAGGAATTTTTTTTTGAGCGCTCCTGCTCGGGCTTGAACTCGTAATCGTTTGGGTGTTGTGCTTGGCAGTGCAGGCGACACGACCACTACACTAAGCGCGTCTACCGCCGTTCGGAATTGGACAATTGTTTATCTTTATCCTGGACTGGTTTTAAGAATGTCATTGTTTAATTTGTGTTCCAGAATTAGCGATTATTGATAATTGAAGAGCAAAAGCCAATTACTGATTATTGGTAATTCTAGAACGAGGATATGTTGGTTTGTTGAAGGAATCGAGACAAAAAACAATACGAAGCCTTGAGAAAAGTAATTATATACAACTATGCACAAGGCAAACAATGATCCTAATGATTTATGAAAATAAATATTGTTATCGCGTAGCGCGAGAAAACCTCGCCATTGTGAAAATAAGCATTATATTGACCTTCCCCTCGGGGGCATGGGATTTATTCACCGAGGGTTCCGCGCGAGGCTGCAAGCTCCAGGCTAATATCCCTTACTTAATACTCTTACATTCAACAGAAAACCAGCAAGGCAATATATTTTCATTAGATAATTTTTGATGTTTCAATTTAATTTTCATCAAACTATTTGTATCTGATTTCGAAGAAAATCGTTACTGAGTAATGTTCTCGAATTTGTGATTCAAATATTTCAGTTTTCACAGCAAAAATTACCAACAGCGTACAGTTTTCCTTTATCTTTAGTTTATAACTTTGACTGTGGACATCTCACACAGCACTTAAGGCATATTCAAGCAAAATCGTTATTGGGAATTGCTGCACCCTATTGTCATTTGCTCCTGTTCTTTGTCGAACCATACAAGTTAGGTTATTTTAGAACGGGTTTCTGCTATTCTTGGGTAGCAATCCAAAGGAAATAAAATCACAAACGCGTAGCAGCCATGTTGTTGGTATAACAAAAGTACCTAATGAGACATCTTTTGTCCCGCACTGGTACAACCCACTAATTATTTGGCGGGGAAAATGATCTAAAAATAGAGTAATACATGTAGTACCGCTCGAAACCTGTATTCTAATTGTACCATTATAATGTAGCTCTACTGTTTTTGTACTGCATGCTAAAGTTTGGGTGTTTTGTATTGTTGGGTAAGCCAATGCAGTGGCTCCTTTCGAGCGGTAGAGGCCGGCTCTAAAAATAGCGCAACTTGTGAAAATGTTGTGACAGCTATATAGGAGATATGGACGCTCCTGGTTATGGGCTCCTGATATTAATAAGTGAATCTACCAAGCTGCAACCAAACTATCAAGAGATGTACAGAGCACATATTTAGTCTTTATTCTTTACATGTCGGTTGGTCATACGACTGAGTAATTACAAACGAGATGATAACTTCCGGTCCACTAACTATATAAATCAACAACGTTTTCTTTCTTTCTGCCACCGATGTCGGAGCAACTAACCAAAGTAAGGTCACACTAAGGATGTCGTGTAAATTTTCGATTCAGTGTTAAATCCGCTTAACACTAGTTAAACCGGCAAGGACCCGTAGCATAAAAGACACTCTCACACCTTTAGTTGTCACTCAGCCTTTGTCAAGTTAATATCTCTATTCAAAGCTCTGCTTACAACATGTGACGCTCCCTGACTTTGTTATCGCGCGAAATTCAAATCAAACACTTAAATGTTTATGTCTACAATAACACTAGCTACTGAAGTTTGTAAATGCTTCTAAAACGCTATTGACAGGCATAACTGAGCAACCAGCTTCTTGTTGTTTACTTTTTTTGTCTTATTTTAATTTTCAGCGGCAGCAATTTAGTATCATAACAGGAGAAAACTGAAAGCCTGCTTACTTTCTTGGCTGTTGTGAATTTGAATATCAAATTTTGAATCTCAAAGGGAGAGAAAGGAGGAGGAGTATTCCATTTTATAGTACGGATCCTTATTTAAAATTTGTCAATTATGACCCCAACCACTATCACGTTCTATATATGATGTGATCACTGACCTATTCCTTAACTATATTCGGACTACACTTAACATTGTACTTGGGCTATCAATATAATGAATCCTGCCAGAATCACCATCAACATTTCAATCCCTTTCCAAAACTTACTATTCAGAAAATGGATAAAGGAATATTACAGGGTCGGTTGCAAGTCAGCAAACTTCCATCCCTCCACACTTAAGTACATCTGTGCTTGATGAAACAAGGAGATGTGACAATCAAATACATAATACCATATACATGGACCGTTACCCAAAGGTAACACACTATGGAATGCGTTACTTGGCAGTGTCACGAGATCTCCTGGTCTTAGCATTGTTTTCTTCTTCCTTGCATTCACTTGTATGTTACCAACAAGCGCAAACACACGAATATCGTCGCAGTGCCTGGGCTTGAAGTTCGTTTTGTAGATTTGTCCAGGGTTGTCCATGAAGAACGATGTGTCTAATCCACGCGTGGACCATTCTTGTTGCACGTGTCTGATTTCGTTAAAGTCGATGACATCATCAGACATTTGTGGCATTACCCAGTGGTAGGTGAAGGCCCATTGATTGACAGTTGTAAGATCGATAGAAGCATTAAGGTAGCGCTGGTAGGGTCTAGTGGAAAGAGTTGAAAAAGAATGCCTGTTATAACATCGATCAACAGATGTTGTCGCCTTTGTATTACTCATCACCGTAAATGAATTGCCATGTACTGCACTGAGAAAATCCCCCGGGAGGGGGACTCCCATATAAAAGGGGTAGGGATGCTCCTCGGACATTTTCGATTTGACCCCTAAGAGGTACTAAAATGGGCGTGGCTCAAGCTTATTTTGACTCCTAAAAGGTACCGATAAAAACATGCCAACATTTTAAACTTTCGATGCCTTTTATTGCTATTACATCAAGCACATTCTTCCTTGTTGTTTTCAAAAGCGCTGTCATTCTCAAGCATTCGGTGACACCCGACCCCTAAAACGTACTGCTTTACATAGAAATGTCTGTGTTTGATCGTGGATACCCTAAGAGGTACCAAACTCCTGATTTTGACCCCTAAAAGGTACGACGAGCATCCATGTACCCCTCACATAAGGGAGTCCCCCCCCCCCCCCCCCAATCCAACATTTACAGACTTTGAACTGAGAACTACAGCGCAGTCATTATATCCGTGAAACAAGTTTTGTGCTAAATAGTATTAGATCCTTTGTTTTCTATTGTTTAATTAGTGTATTTAGTGCTATATTGAAGTAGAGGATGCATTAGACACTGCTTCAATAAATATGCAAATACGAATAGAGCACAATTATATCCGTGAAATTAGCCGGTCACAAAACGAGCGGGGGACTGGAACCGAGTCAGTAAAACTAATTCAAGTAGTCAAAGTGAAGATTTTCTTTGTCAATTTTCCCTAACAAACTCTCTTATCTTTTAACGTTGTCCCTCCAAACCATACATTCATTGTAATTTTTTTGTTTTACAACAACATCCAATTTCCCCGCTTTCTGATTGGCTCTCCGCTATATGCAAAATAGTACATACAATGAAAATGACGTCACTCGCAAGCCGTGGTAGCTTCGCAAAGTGCTTTCACGGCGAGGTTTGTGAATTGAAGTGGATGTTAACTTCGCATCCAAAAACAAGAAGAAGTTAAGGAGAAGTTAATCGGTGAGTCAAACTTCTTTGTAGTGTGCCATTTGGCAAAATGAGAGTTTTCTCTTGAGTGGAGAAAGTTTCGGCGAATTTGTAGTCAGACTTTGTGACCAGACTAGTTCTCTCAGAGCTCAGAAGTTTTGAATTATATAACAATAACTTTTCCAGAAAAAAAACAAGAAAGGATTTCACATGCATTCCATCAATTACAGAAGTTAATCGGTGAACCAAATTGTCATTTGTCTAAGAAAGCTTTCTCACGGCAACGGTAATTAGAAGTGTTTACGTTTTGACTTTCAATGGCCTTTTTTGACTCGAAAGCAGTTTATTACGCACTCATTTGAAGCTAGTGCTTCGTCGTTGTAAAAAACAAATCGCACACATTTTGGAATTGTCTGAACTCGTATTGATCATAGAAATGACGCCATAAAATGTCCAAAACTTTGCAGTGTTCCATTTGAGTTTTGAACATTTTATTACGTCATCTCTATGGTCAATTCGAGTTCAGACAATGGCAAAATGTGTGCGCTTTGTTAAAGGGACAGAAAAATTTCAATTGCTTATAATTCAGACAAGATTCACTTGAATCACGTCAAACTTGGCACACATGCTAATTTCAACATGCTCTATCATGTGATGAACTTCATTTTAGAATTAGAGTAATTCTGATAAACTCGGTCCCAGTCCCCTGCTCGTTTTATTACCGGTCAATAAGTTTTACACCAAAACAGTGCTAAATAACACTAAACGTCCGATACATTTAATGTGTTAAGTGTGGTACAAACCTGTTATTGAGACTCTTCCACATGTCAATATAAATACCAACATCCGGGTCCTCAGGCACCACGTATCTCGTCTTGATGTGCTGTACCAGCTGCAGCACAAGTTCAGGGTCTGTGAGCATGCGCTTCACTTGACGCAGTGTTAACTGAAGTTGGTATGGACTGTATAACAAATGAGCATGGAAACATTACAGCGTTGATACATTTGGAAAGGTATTTCGTTGAGAAACTAGGGGATACTGGGTACAGCAATGTGTTGATACAGTTCATTCATTCATTACAGTTCATTCATTCATTAATTCTTTCATTCATCCACCCATCCATCCCTCCCTTCATCCATTCAGTCATTCATTATTTTATCCATTCATTCATTCATTCTTTCTTTCTTTCATTCATTCATTCATTCATTCATTCATTCATTCATTCATTCGTTCGTTCGTTCGTTCATTCATTCATCCACCATGCCTCCTTTCATTCATCCATCCCTCCATTCACCCTCTTGATAGTTTGGTTTTAGTTAGTATTAACTTGATGTAGTATGGTCTGTATTAACATATAAAATCTTTAATAGATTTGACAAAGTGTTAGCTTGAGCTAGAACGGACGGTGTAATGAGAAATCAGTTCGTTGGCACACTTGACAATGTCATAACTTTTGTTGGTGAAATTAGGGATTTAATCAAAATTAAAGTTTATGGAAAAAATAGAATCATTAACACAACTGACGAAATCCCATTATTCTTAGCCGTAACTGTACGTGGGAAACAACAAAGTTATCATAATATTGATAAGGTGATGATAATAGTTATATATCAAGTTTAACTATACTATATACAGTGTATATATAGCCGATAGCTTACTCGAAGACTTGTTGTCCTGATTTTCTTTTGATGTTAATTCTCATCAAAACATCTTCTTCATTGAGCATCATCCTCCAGCTGAACTGATGGCCTTCCAACGTCCAGTTCACGTTGCCGGGATACAGCCAATGGCGAAACGGCATTAGTAGTTGAATGACAACATAACCCAGTAGAAAGAATGTGATTGGTTTGGACATCTTGAATGGCTTTGACTGAGGCGTCGCTGGATGTACGGTAACTTCACTGGCTTTTTTGGTAGGTGTTTTATACAACCCGCAAACGTTTAGACATTGTAGCTTCACATTACAAAGCCAGTTCTCTAGTGTGTCTGGATGCAAAAATACAACATTCGCACCAATCATAAGCCAAGGAAATGTTCCTATTTTGAACAGAAAGTGGTTTGATAAATGAAAACCGAAATTTAACACAAATCCTGATGTTCGGAGGTTTGGAGAAATGAGAAAGAATCCAATAAATAGATCGAATAAAAGTCCTCCGATACTCAGGAAATACCCGACAAAATCTTGTACTAAATGTTGTGGGAGTAGAATTTCTGCTACGTTTTTGAAAAGAGGAAATCGCGTGTGATAGCCCCACGTCCTCATTGGCTCACCTCTCACCGCCCAGTCGTAGTTTAATTTTGCTATTCCGGCGTAGAAATAAACAACAAAAAGTTGAAACCGGAAAATTAGAATTTGCCAGAATGGAAGCTGGAACTTCGCCGTATCAAGGACTGCATCATCCTTTTTCTTAAAGTAGCAAAGAAGCTGTTTTATCCCGTAATCAATTGATAACCGCTTATTGCCATCTGTTATCAGGAAAAACAAACCGAGCAATACATAGAGATAAAAGTGATTGTTGTAGCGAGTTTTTTCGAGTAGATTTTGAAAAGTATAAGTTACTAGGAATACGAGACAAGACAGACGATAGCAAAAACCTATTCCCATGCAAAATGCTGAAATACAGCACAAGAGAAATACAAGTTCTAGTTTATCGAACGGGATTTTAGGAATCCAGTACGCAAACCAAAAATGAAAATTAATTTCCGCGTAATCGAAATTTCCTTTTAGTGTCTTTTGCCAAAACATAGCGCGATAAATGTGAAAAAACATGATGAATCCAAATATTATACGAAAGATTGCTAAACTAAAACTGTTGATCGGTTGGGAAAGATATTCTTGAAATTTGTCTCCGAAGGGAGGAGAGACTTGGGTGACGCCAATGTCATCGGTGGATTTGGTGGAGGTTGTTGTACCGCTGCAATACAATAAACATGCCAGCTACACTGATCAATGCTAGCTATTTAAAAGCTGTCATGAACTGCATCAAAATATTTTACTTGTAAAATGAAGCTACATCAGAATTAATAATTCTATCAGAAATTTGATGGAAAACATAATATTATAGAGTTCGGCGTAAGACCTTTCCCACGCGGCGGCCATCTTGGAATAAACCTATTGTTAATGCTTACCCAGCCTCGGTTAAACACGTTTGAGACCGAGGCTGGGTAAGCATTAACAATAGGTTTATTTGCGTGGGAAAGGTCTATAGGCGAATTTTTGTTTACAATTTTCCTCATTAGCATCACATCAAACTTCAAGCGACGTACATAAACACAAACAAACAGAGTCCATAAATCGGAAGAGATTGTCACACTTGATAATCACCGAAAATTTGAGTGATATCAGATAAATATATTTTGAGAAATGAGCATTTAAAAATCTCAAAATTTACAAAGAATGTATGGCCCATTTTTCAATTTCTCCGTAAAGATTTAACATACAATCTCAATTTTTCGGTGATTACTAAGCTTAAGATTCTCTTTCAACTGATGAAGTCTGTTTGATTGTAGCTGGAGGTTTAATTTATGCTAATGAGACAAAAATGTAAACAATGACGTCAAAAAGGTTTGGCCTATAGTCACGTCATGGACAAAAGCAGGTCATGCATAATTAATGAGACAGTTTGTATACATCAGTACAGGAGTCAGTGATCAGTTACATGTAATTGTGGAACCTTCATAGATACTGACACTAGTTAGTATTTTGTAACTGTGTGACCCGAATACTGCGTTAGTATTGGTTAACACCCTTATGAATTATTCATGAATTTACAATAGTGAATACAGTTGTTCATACTAAATAAATCACCCATCACTCACCCCTTTTTCTGCACAATTCTCTGGCGTACCATTTTGCTAGACATCTCAATCAACAGGCGTCAGATGAACTGATCTAATGATATTGAAATAATTTATTAGAGTTTAGGTAGGTTTTAATGACTATAGTTGTTAGGGAATACCTGTAATCCTTAGCCCCATTTCCATTCCTGTATTTTCTAGCCAACGTTTAATAGACTTCACATCATGTCTTTATAGCTCAACAGAAAACCGTATAAACTTCTGGACTCATGAGCATGAGCCCGTGATTGGGTGGGGTGGTGGGTGGATTTCGTTTTCGCTTGAAATTGAACGTGGCCGCTATAATAAAATGTACGTCAGCCCGTAACTGAGAAAATGCCCGAATTGTCAATCTTGCATGGAAGACGAAAAAACACTTTTTAATTGAATGTGATCTTAATATGGAAAATAGAAAAAAATATCTTAAACACAATGGAAAAGATAGAGTTTCATTTACAGACTTAATAGCCCCAACAAAACATAAAGCCCTCATATATAGCTAAATTTATTTTCGAAAACTTTGAAATTAGAAAAGCTATATATTGTAGCCCAAATATGGTCTTGTATTGTCTATGTGCTGTTTCAGTATGAATTTTGCCTTTTCAGTCTGGAATAGCGTATGATATTGACATGGTAGTATGAGACCCCACATATTGATTTCTCTCAGTTTCGCTTGTTATTTTGAAATTGATATTCAAACTCAATCGAGAAAGAGAACGACCGTCGGCGAAACATAGCATTGGTAAGATAACGTGAATAAAGGTAGCTTTAAGTGGTGCATTAATGGGTACAGTTTTTGGGGGTGGTCTGAAAAAGGGTATGGAAAATCATATATTTGATCTGAAATGGTAGGGTCAGGGTTTTGTTATAGTAGGCTGATTATTATGGCAGCTTAAAGCTGATGTGGGCGTGTTTTTTTCTCGTCGCACAATCCTTACTGCAATAACTGTTTCGGACATACGACACTTGACTTCCACGTTGATTTTTACGGATGGAGGAAAACCAGATAACCCCTCAGGTGCATAAGGCCTGGGTCTTGAAATGGCTGCTGGCAAATCAAGAGGGGGGTTGTAGTGTATATCTTTATCTTTGTAATCGTTTTTCATAAACTTTGACAAACATGCTGCTGTTACGATCTTAACAATTACACATGACAGTTTCCATGGAAACATGGAATGTGGCCTTTGATCACTAATTTAAAAAATATGTTTAAAAGCTTCCTGCATTATGGTAACTGAGTGTTTTTATGTACGGGGGGGGGGGGGGGATATTTATTAGTGTGAATCAGAGATAGTCCATAGTTTATAAATCCAACGAGGACACTAGAGAAAAATATTATTAAGAGTCATAAATTTGGGGTATCAAATTTCACATTAGTCTAAATGAGTCTTCCCATAATATTTTCAATTGTCTTCGTTTGACTTATAAACTATGGACTAGCTCAGATTCACATGCATAAAATCCCCGACATATGAAGAAACTATTATATAGAAAATATATAAGCAAAACCATGAACAAAAATCCTGCAAAAAAATACGTTGGATCCGAAGTGAGGACCTACTGACAGCCAAAAGAATGAAAAGTACGAAGACTACTGCAAAGCTGATATACAGCGTAAAATTCTAACACAAAGCACTACTTAACTCAACGTGTCAGTGCTTTGGCAAGAAATATAGTTATGCTGGCCAGACCAGCCTTAAAAAAGATGATAATAGCAGGAATACTCGGATCTATATAAGACCTACGGTACAAAAATCTATAATAGAAAATATATAAGGCCATCTCTATTTTTTTTCCGTTTCTCATCGGTGGGGTTTTCAAAAATTGCGGGTCGGTCGGTCGGGTGAGAAAAAAAATTAATAAAAAAAATGCGCGGAGAGACTGGAACTAATAAGGCGCGGTTGCACAGGCGAGGTTACAAACCAACATGGACGACGAAACCATCGATGTCGTCGTCACTCGTCCGTACACGCTACAAACATGGAATTACAAATAAAGGCAGTAGACAATTCCTGAGTCTTCTTTTCTCTAGGGTTTCTTCACCCCCACCCCTCCCCCCAATTGTTTTTTTTTACGAAAAGCCACAAAAATGGGTCGGTCGGACGATGAGAAACGGGAAAAAAAATAGGGATGGCCTAAGCAAATACCGTGAACAAAAATCCTGCAAAAATAAGCTGGATCTAAAGTTAGGACCTTTACAGCCAAAGATAAATGATAAGAATGAAAAGTCCGAAGACTACTGAAAAGCTGAATAGATATAGCTTTGTGTTAGAATTTTACGCTGTATATCGCGCACGTTGTGCTAGGATGGGTGTAAAATGTGTCATTTGAGCATATCTTCACCGTCTTTAAGTCATTCGTCGTAAAAATTGGCATCTGGGCTGGGACTATTAAGGCAAATATTTTGATATTGATTTTGTGATAAAATTGAAATCGATGACGTCACAATCGATGATGTCATAATATTGATGTTTTCTTAAATGTCGTATTTCTTAAATATCGACTTCCTTTACATAGAGGTATTGATAGATATACTCGAGACGTCTTCAACACTGAAAACCGTTTGTCGCTACGACGTAAATTAGCTGAGATATGATTTTTTGAATATATTATATAAATTCTGTCAAAAACCTGCTGTCGAAGGGTAAGTTCCCCCGGATTTCAGTAAATTAAATCTAATCAATAATTGTCACATGTGTGGTACCAAATTGTACATATACCTTGTCAGAAATATCACCAAGCTATCGGAGAATAAGGAGAATGACTTTTTTTCACTAAAACCTTTTTCAATCCTAAGTTAATGCACAAAACTTGTCTGTGACGTCATCCAATGTGTGACGTCATAATTTAACAATTGCAAATATTTTCGTTATCAGGTTGAAATCCAAAAATCGAAAACGACAGCATTTTGCCCTACCGGCTAGCCTTAAATACCAAACAAGAGTTGACTTAATCCAATCAAACATAGAACAAAGTGAACCAACGGGTATTTCCCTGTCTGTCTGTACTATAATTCTGGTTCAGGGGGGCATGTATAATTCACTCAACATGTGATATCTCGATGAATTTTGCTCGTATCAAGAAACGGTTTGCGGCTTTCATCATCTCTTGAGAAGCTCCTTCAAACCAGCTATAGAAATTATACATATGTTAAACTTTTTAATATGGTGATGTATTGACGTCATTGATTGTGACGTCATCATTTTAAATTTTCTCACAAAATGAATATAAGAATAGTTGCCTTAATTGTTCCAGCCCAGATGCCAATCTTCACGACGAATGACTTAAAGACGGTGAAGATATGCTCAAATGACACATTTTACACCTATCCTAGCCCAACGTGATCAGCTTTGCAGTAGTCTTCGGACTTTTCATTCTTACTATTAAATAAATCATTTTCATTAGAGTTCAAATGTCACATTCCATGTTTCCATGGTAACTGTCATGTGTTGATTCGTTGATTTGGGTGCAGTAAAGTGTTTTAAATCGTGTTCAACCATTTTTTGGGGCGATTTATTGTTGTAATATTGCTTTAAAATGCGTTACAAATCAATGGAATGACGTCATTTATGTCAAATTATGCTAATGATATTTTGAACATGAATTGAGTCATAACGTTGAATTTGTTTATTGTCAGTTGTTTTTCAGGAATCAGACATTTGATCCTTGCAATCTCATTGAAATATATTTTAATAAGCAGAGCTGACATAAAAACAGAGCAAAATAAACTAGAATTGGCTTTTGGCTTAAATGACGTCATTGAAATTTGATTCCTTAATAAACGAAAATGGCAAAAGTTAATATATTTTTCTTATGTCGGTCATTTTGTGGCGCTTTCTCAGTGTAAGCATATTAATAATTCATTTCGTCGAATTTTCATACAAACCTTCTAAAACCTAACCCCCAAATTTGAAAAAACCCTAACCATTTTAAATTCCAAATCATTAATAGAACGAGTCTAAATACACCTGAACTTAATGGAGAACTTAGCGAAGTTTTCAAGTGCACTTTTGCTTTAACAATTTCAGGACATGCTTACACTGAGAAACCCCCCATTTTGTTTTCCACTTTGACTTGTAAATCATTGATAACTGGTTATGGCTCATATGCACTTTAAGGTCGTGACAACATCACATTTGTCAAAATTGTATGGAAATTAAAGATATTACAAAGAGAAAGAGATAGACTACCCCTTCTTGATTTTGGGTGGCCATTTTGAGATCCAGGCGCCGGAGAAAAACCCTCGAATGCAGATAAGGAAACAACAACAAACCTAACTCCTGCCAGAGCAGGCAATCGATCCCGCTACCGCAGCGCGCGGTAAGAGGCGAGTATTTAGGATAGCTGGCTCAGGAGAAATTTCTTTAACTGCCACAGACTGTAATCAGCCTGATCAAACACGCGTGTGACTGTTGACGACAGCCATCATCTTAAGCCTACTGAGTTTCCATATAATTGCTACGATCGCTGAAAAATTGGCCCAGCGATCGTAGCGATCATATGGAAACCAATTTTTCGGCGATCGTAGCGATCGCGATCGTCGAGATAGAACAAATTCTATCTCGGCGATTGTAGCGATCGGGTGGCGATCGAAACGATTATATGGAAACCACTCTCCAGCGATCATGGCGATCCTAGCGATCCAAACGATCCCATAAAGCATTGCTCACCAACAGAAACATCCCATGATGCACCCAGGTTTTCTCGCACTCGGCAAAATGGCGTTTACCAGTGCAGATACTAGCAACAACGCATATTCCTCTCGTCGTTGAAAGATTTTTCGGACACAAAAGC
Organism: Actinernus sp. WN-2022; assembly: GCA_030867875.1. Classification (NCBI taxonomy): domain Eukaryota; kingdom Metazoa; phylum Cnidaria; class Anthozoa; order Actiniaria; family Actinernidae; genus Actinernus; species Actinernus sp. WN-2022. Next base: position 49,245,037 of record JAOWCC010001368.1, on the reverse strand, counting down.
CGGCTGTGCTTTCGTTTCTCCTTCACTTTTCTTTGTCTTCTTCGCTTTAATATGGCGAAAAAGATCAAATAGTACGCTTCGATCGTTAGTCGTTGGTTCAACGCAGCCGCCATGTTGGAAAAGTTCCCGCCAGAAAGAAGGGCAAAGACCGCCAAGACCCAAGCCTCCTCAACGTTTTCTGTGTGCTTGGACGATCGTAGCGATCATATGGAAACCGGTCAAAGATTTAGGATCGCTACGATCGGCGCGATCGCTGGGCCAATTTTTCAGCGATCGCAACGATCGTAGCGGTCGTAGCGGGGGATCATATGGAAACTAGGCTTAAGTGCTGGTCAAACGTACGAAGACTCTTCAACCCTCGTGACAATTTGACGAGGTTCAAATTGGTTGAGAGCCATGAGACGAGAGCGAGAGTTTGAACTCGCATTAAATCGGTGATTTTTGTTCTAAGAATCGCGACATATATGCCTAAAAAGAGGAAGAAAATCGAAGGTTTAGACTTTAGATTTAACCGTCGCTTTTAGAAGACAAACAAGAAAAAGGGGATATGATAAATACATGTTTTCATTTTCAAGTAGTAGAGCGTTTACAAAAACGTGTGAATTCATTTCATTCTGAACGTAAAATATATGCTTTTTTAAATAACGTCTCAACGGATTCGGCATTACCGACGAGGGCCGGGAACAAAATTGTATATTGCTGAGCCGCAGTGTCGTATTCAGTAAAGAAAGGTATGGTTAAGCTTTATAAGAGAAAATATGAAATATATATAAAAAATACTAACCTTAGGATTACTGCTTCAGCCGATCAGTACAAAGGAGGGTGGAACACGTTCGGCTTTTGTTAACGTTTATCTAACGCATGAAAGCTAATGTTAATAAACCATCGTTACTATTGACACAGATGGGACAGATGAGTGTGGTCTGTTTGCTTTTGCTGTTTGCTTTGTTCATTTTGTATAGGATTTCTGACGGGTAATGGATTTGAAGTATCTTTAGCGTTACACATGTGGTATATCTTGTTGAACTTAAGTTTCCATCTGTCGTACAACAGTGTACTTTCAGGTCCAACTTATTAAAGCGACATTTATTCATAGTCTCTTCTCGTGTATGCATAATAATATTGACTCGTCTCACATTACGACCACTGGAGTTCCATGAGGACGAAAACTTTGTTTTTGCTAGTCAGTAGTGCCCCGTTCTGAAACTGCTCAGTTCGACGCTGACCTTGCAAAACTTATTCAGTGTTTCTAGCCAGCATCGGTTGCTAATGGGCACTTATACGAGATCGGTAGTATTATAATTATAACATTCAGTATGGATTTCGTCAGGAAAGCACTGAACTTCCTGTATGAAAATTTGAGAAAATGAATTATTAAATGATCCAAATTGCGGGGTATTCTATAATTGCTCTTTTCCAAATTAATAAATTAATATTAAATCATACCCATATGCCTTTTGTCTTTTCTTGTATCTCTGGTCAAAGTTTGAAGCCATACCGATTATATTGAAATTCAGGAAGATATTGTCGTTTAAGTTTTCAGGTCCGTATGAAACTGAGACGCATGACGCATAAATAGCAATTAAATAACAATGGGCGGCGCACGGCGGCTAGGCCTGAGCGGTTTGTGCTAGCATAATTTTTGGCATAATTGGAGCAAACGAGCATAATTTTTCAAAGAAGCACTGCTCGAGCATAATTACCAGATTGTAGCATAATTTGAAGCATTAAAGCCAAAAGCAATGCTATTATTGCTTTTATAGTGCCTTTCCTAATTATTAGCTGGTATATTTTGCTTAGATTCTAAATTTTTCCAAAGCAAATACCTGAATTTCACTTTCTAGTTATCTATTCTGGTTTTGACTTTATAAGTGTTACTTAACCTTTGAAAAATAGGTCACCTAATAAAATGTTGTGTGAATAACTAAAAATGCCGCGCATCAACTAATGCCGGCCGTCTTTTTGTGAGCATAATTGTGTAATCTACGAGCATAATTTTTGAACTTTGGCATAATTTGGGCATAATTTGACAAAATGTGGAGCAGTGCTAGCGGCATAATATGCCACTTTTAGGAGCACAATCCGCTAAGGCCTAACGGCGGCCATGTTGAGTCCCAGGAGAATAAAAACCTTTGTTTTCGTCCGGTAAACTCGTTCTGAAACCAACCAGTAGTGCGAGGCTACGGGGGCCAAAACTATTGTTTTATCCAAGATGGCCGAACTGCGATAACAGCCCATTGTTTAGGAACTTTAATTTAGTCTCACATTCATGTAAAAACGCTTACTGTGTGGAGGCCAAAATCTCCAGGACAATACCTATTTAAATTAGACGAAATTAAAAAAAACACTCAGTTTACTGATTGACCTACTGACACTGAAAAAGTGGCAAATCGAAATGGTAAATTTTCGTCGTATAGTGGCACTTTAAAATACTATGATCAAAACTTTACTACACCAATATAAAAAACAAAAACAATTAGGACTACAATGTTCAGAAGTTTAAAATGTTAATTGAAATACTAAGAATAGAACTATAAGGAAAGTCGTCTAGGGCATTTATAAGTGTATTTGGCATCAGTAAGTTCTAAGTTTACTTAATATAAAGTTCTAAGCAGACTTATACACTGTTTTTACAGGAACTAGTTATCGATTCAATCGATTTTAATAGAGATAAGATATGGTGTTTTTGAACCAAAGCCGTTAATCACTCAAGATATTATTATCAATGTTAGTAGTAAAAGAGTTAGTAGTTATCAAAGCAAGGAAAAATAATCCATTTACGCTGTTTACTATAATGGAATTTTTCCTGGGATTCAAAATCCTTCTGGCGAAAAGGGAATACCCTGGGTGCCAGAGGTTCTAGCCAAAGTTTAGGATCGACGTGAAGGCTAAACTTTGGCTTAGAGAGGGCAGTAGAACCTCTGGCATCCAGGGCACCCCCTGAACTAGAGAAAGATAAATTAAAAGTGTGGTTGTCAGTCTTAGAAACATTTCGTTAGGCACACCCAGATCCTACATCTCTACTGCATGAGCTTAGGGCTTCTAAATTATAGTTCCCTATCTGGTCGATCACCTCAGACTTGTGAAGTTGTGCTTCACTTCATACCAGTTGACGTCGGTGGCTACTTGGTAAGGGCTGGTACTCATATATTCATCCCGATCATCCCGATCGCTTGAACCTTTTGAGTTCTTTTGTTCGGTGTGAATCGAAGCGTAAATTAATATGCAGAACAAAAGAATCGAGCGATTGATGCGATCGGGACGATCATGTGAGAACCAGTCTTAGCACTAAATTAAGAAACTTATCTTTCTTAATTACTTTCTTTTTAAGTTTGTAGGAATAACTAGTTCTAGTCCTTCTGATAGTGATGTTCTTTTAGGATCACCAACGCAACTTCAGACACCGTAATTTCAGGGATAACGTGGTTAGAGCCTGTTCTAGTTCTGTTTAGAGTCGAATGCTGTCTTTACTGACTTAGAGCTAATGTCGAGAATATATAACGAAAATAACAACAAGCTAGGTTTCATATGCATGTGTACTCAAGCTAACATGAACTTAGACTTTGAAACGTTTAGGGTATGTTTGTTTCCCACGCATTTTAGATTTTGAATTATATTTCAAGTCCTCATTAATTATTCACGAGGTATTCAGCCAATCCAATGGTCTGATTTTAATCCCTTGAGGACACTGGATACCTGGTCTAGTCCTCCTAGCAGTAACTGGAAAAGTTTCTAGTTACTGGAACAAGTTGTTGCACACCTCTTGGAGAAATTTGGAAATCCAAAAATTAAGTGACGGCACACTCATTTTTTCCCATGGCTTAATATCCAAGTTTTCAACTTCCTCGTGAGGTACAAATGTTGACTGACTTTTGGGTTCAAAAGTGGCCATCTTGTTTTCTCTATTATCACGCCATTCAGTAAAGATGTTCACTGCCCAGTTATTCTTGTATAATGTTGCTTTTGGGATAGCATTTTTCAATTTTAAATCTTGTTCCTTCGGCGCTAGAGGTTTTCTGAACCGCTTTAGTGGAGGCTCAAACTCGTCAGAGGAATCGGTTGCTCTTGACGCCATGCTGGATTTGCACTGAACTGAACCGGAAAACTGTAACTCGCAACGCAGGCTTGATTTAGCATATCCCGAGAGACTATGCCTTTAGAAAACATCATTACTTGAAAGCAATATGTACGAATGGCATGAATAGCACTGATTATTATTATGATTGCTCAATAAAGTTTTGTTCAATTAACACTGAACTAGCTTAATTGAAACCAGTAACTGTAACAGGTAATGCAGCTAACATATCCCGAGAGACTATGCTTTAAAAAATATTTGATTGCATTATGAACAAAAGGCAATTGAATAGCACTGATTGTTCAATTAACTTTGCTCTTCATAATAACAGTGATTAAAAGAATTTGTAGCCCTATTTTCTCGATATTTTTTAGTTTTCCTTGCAAAATACTAAACTACCAGCAACTTTTATTTGTCTTTGATTCCTCCCGAATAATTAATGAGGAGTTGAAGTCGTTCAAAGTCCTCCAATTTCGGACTGGACGGGATTTCAAGTCCTTGCAATTAGTTCCAGTCCTCGGCTGCGCCTCGGACTGGAACAAATTGCGCGGACTTGAAATCCCCGTCCAGTCCTCATTGTCGGACTTTAAACATTACATACTTACTGCAATTGAAATTAACAATACAGTGATTGTAACGATAATGACGATTAAGATGAAATAAAAGAATAGTATATAACTGAGTTATAAATTAGAAATATCTCCCATAACGGCAGATAGGGACACTTTACCCTGAAAAGTGTGCGAAATTTCATTTAAATGTGCTTTTATCACGCTAGTAATATTTTAAAAATCTTACCATGTAGCCAGTGAAATCCCTAGCTCAATCCAATACTGCTTAACCCAATTTTGCATCAATTCAACTATGTTTTCACATGACTGTCGGAAGTGTTTTGGTTTTGCGTTACTAAGCTGAGAAAATAAACCAACCAATCAGATCGGCCAAAGTAAAACCAAACGCAAATTGGTTTTGGTTTTGCTTTGGTTTGTCATTGGCTCACAAGGAAGCCATTTAGGAGTTACTTGTGATTACTCGCTCCTATGATTGGCTGGCTGTGGGTAATTTGCGTTTGGTCTTTCGACACTCATGTGAAATTTGCACTCAATCCCCAGAGATTCAAATGACAAAGGGCATGGCGGCCATGTTGGTGTACAGAACAAAAGAAGCTAACGAAGAATCTATTGTTAACTGTACACCAACATGGCGGCTATGACGTGCAAAGGTCCATATGTTTGTGCAATTACGATGATATTTCGTCATGGCCCTTGCGCTTTATGGTGACTTTGATCAACTTTCAAAAGAAGTTCAAAGCGTTAACAAATCAATAATATAAAAATGTAGATATGACAAAAGTCAAGTCGTGTTATTTATAGAGGGTAATACCTTTTCGCTAACATGTAGCTTAGTAATCTTACACTTGGCCCTCTGTTGACTTAGTCCCAGTTACATCCTTATCCGAGAACACGCCTGATTGGACACTTAATAAAACTCGATGGCTTAATATACTTCACATTAAAGTACCTATATAAGGTCAATTTGTTATATCACTAATATCAATTCTACATAAAGTGGATAGGTGCATGAATAGTAAAATATGTTTTTGATTTGAGTTTTGCGTGAATGAGTTGTTTGGGTTTGTGTTCCCAATATGCTAATAAGGTGATGTCAAGTTGGTACCAAATAACTCTTTATCAGAGGCGGATCCAGGGGGTGGGTCAGGCGGTTGTAACCCCCCCCCCCCCCCCCCCCCCCCCACACACACACACACTCCACGACTCCTGGCGATCACTGTAACTACCCTTTCCAGTCCCTCTTTTGCAAACAAAAAACATAGTCTCATACCTCAAGCATGTTAAGGCCTGGTTCAGGAGTCAAATTTCGGGTAAAAAACTCTTTTCCTTATTTCAGCACAGCTGAGTATGGTAAGTACGCCAAGTTTCTCACGATAATAGGTATCGCCATGCTTGACTACCTTAAGTGGTTTGCGTGTAAGTAAAACGTGTCACGTGGTCTGTCACGTGACTTAGAACACGAAATCAGTCAATCAAAAACGCGGCTCCGAGTTTAAAACAGCTAGGATGATGAGTGGATATGATTAGTTAAGGTTGAAGCATTTTACCTAAATCAGCTTAGAAAAGATGACTACGATGTTTCGTTAACGAGTAATTAATGCGAAAATATGCAAAATAGGTCACGTGACTTTTTTGTACCCTTAATACCTGCGGGAGGAGTAATGTTTTAGCATGCAGGGTTACTTTATATTCATATGTTATCGTCGCAGCTGCATTTCGCTTAAACTATTCAGTTTATATAATTATGATGTCATCGATCACGTGATACGACAACCATCCACTTAACAAGGTTAAGGAAGTTGACATTAGTAGTATGGTGTAATTAGATTTTGTTTAAACTGTTATTTCTGTCAGAAAACATGTTTTAAGCTTGAGACATGTATCAATTTAAAAGACCCCCTTTCCTGAGCCCTTTTTTTCTTTTTCCAGTTAAACTCAGTTGTCCACTATATATCGTACATAACTATTCATTGTGAAATGGTTTAAGTGGCAATCCCACAAAAGGCGGTCCACTGATTTCCGCCGAACAAATAGATTTTCCTTATTTTTTGTTGGTGGATAGAGTTGGTACACAGTAACTGATATTACAGTGGCGTCTACGAATAGCAGTGTCAGCGGTATTGACCCGAACGCCTCACTTCGATGTAATGAAGCGCCATTGAAACCATCATTCTTGCATGACATCAATACCCTCTTACACAAGTACGACTAATTTAGATACACAGTTTGAATAGTGCTTCATTACATCGAAGTAAGGCGTTCGGGTGAATACCGCTGAAAATGCTATTCGTAGACGCCACTGTAATATCATCTATTAGCAGGAGCCCCCATCCCCATCTCCCATGCTACGTTTGTGATGCAGTGTTTTTACAGACCCGGTTATATTTAAAAAGGTACAGGTATATTGCTAGTCATGAAGTTGCTAGTTGCGAGTTGCCAGTTGCGAGTTGCTAGTTCTATTTTTAAATGTAAGGTTAGGATTTGGATTAGCGGTGATGTATTTATAAAACCCAAAATTAGTGACTAGCTCTAAACACCCTAAATGAGTGAGCATCCGTTGTTGACAGTTAGGGTATTTTTAAATGTAGGGTTAGGATTTGCATTAGTTCATATATATATATAGGGAGAACGAAGAAGCATGTGTAGTTTAGTGACCCTAAAACTCATATTAGTGACTAGCTCTAAACACCAACAACCACAAGAGATATCTAACGAGGATAGCGTTTCTAACGTACTGCGTAAGTACGTCGAGCAGCAGAGCTTTACAATTTCCCCGCAAGTACAAAAAAATGCAAAGCTTGAAGGATGATATGAATAGGGTATTAAACCGTAATGATCTCAGTCAGACCCAGAAAGCAAGAAATTATGTCCAGCTTCAAAACAACTTTATGAGGTATAAACACCAAATTAATGAGTCACTATCCTATACCTCCTACAACTCTTTCACCTGGTATCGCAACCCAACCCCGAGAACAAGAAATAACCGATACACCCATCACACCGCAACAAGTATACCTAGATTCAGCTGAACCAGCCACAGTGCCGTATTCAGCAAAAGTATATCAGTCCCCAGCCACGAACATTTCTTTGAGCTCACCAACCATACCGCCACAATTACACCTAGATTCGTCTGAACCAGCCACAGTGTCCAATTCAGAGGAGGTATTTTTAAATGTAGGGTTAGGATTTTGGATACGCAACTCGCAACTGCAACTCGCTACTTTATGACTGGCATATTTCCCACACTCTTTAAAATGTGTTTCCCGCGAGGTTGGTTCCGCTAGCCAATCACAAGCGCTTGCGTAATTTTAATTCAAATGATTAATGATGTGTGCAGCCATGTTGGTTGACCAAACAAGAGAAGCTAACGAGGCATCTTTTGTTGACAACATTTCGCGATGGAAGCGAACAACGAGATGTGAAATCTAAAAATAACCCGGTCTGTAAAAACGCTGCATCACGAATATATGACAGATGGACGCTCCGAGTAATTATATGAGCTCCTGCTATTAGGAAACATAGGCTCGTAATGGAATAATCGTGGATAGAAACCAGAGGGATTGCATAATGTGTTGCATCAGGAAATATCCATAGCCTGCATGAAGCGATTTGGTGTTCGATGGGTGTTTGCGATGCAAAATGTGAATATTTACTTATCATTTAATATTTTGGTGAGACTTTTTATCTGAATTGACTTTTATCTGACTTTTTATCTGGGGACTAAGCCGTGGCAAACACTTCATCTTCTCAAATTTATGAATAATTAATGAGTTAAACAGCCAATCAGATCATCATCAAGGTACATGCACCTGACCAAAATGGGCCCCACGGAAAAAACAGGGCTTTCTCACCGTTTTTTCCACACGATGAAACTCCACATGAAGATCTGAGAATGCATCTTGATCTCCAATCAAATGACAGATCAAGGTTGCTCCGATGAGTTCAAAAACTGATCAAGACACTAGCATTTTAATTAGCCTGCTGACGGCTCTTATGGGTTGGTGTTTTGCTAATTTGTTTTTGGATTGGGCTACCTGTGGCGCGCGATCAAAATGGGGCGAGGAGAATAAGACCCTGCACGCAAGGTATATCTTTTAGAGTTCTCCGCGTTCGTCCAAGAACGCAGCTCTCCTATTGGCTAAAAGTGACAAGTGTCAAACAAGTGATCAGTCTTGCATGGATCAGGCGACCAATTGCTGGTTTGCAATCAATCCTCAGAGATTTAAGAGACAAAGACGTGGCGGCCATGTTGGATGACAATAACATGTTGATCGAACGAGAAATCTTGTGTTATTGTCATCAAACATGGCTGCCATGACATCAGTTGCAAACGATCAATATGGCTGAAATTGGGATTTTGAGCGGCACATTTTTTAGGCTAGAAGCGCTTGAGCTGTTATAAAGTGTATGCTATGATTTTCACATCAGCTTGAAATCAGAAGAATAAGAAGCGGTGATCTGTTTAATTGATTATAAAGATATCTTGGTCGTTCCGTCTACCGGATCCGGGATTGGCAAGAGTCTGAATAAATACAACTGCTTTAGTTATCAGCCCATTGTCAGGTCTTGTATTTTAGCAAGGGCGCTTTCTCAGTGTAAGCATATTAATAATTCATGTTGTCAAATTTCCATACAAACCTTCTAAAACCTAACCCCCAAATTTAAAAATACCCTAACAACAGCAACTTTTATTCGCATAATTTCATTCATTTTTTTATAAGCATTAAAGAGTATATGAATTTTTATAATAAAATAAGTAATTAATAATTGATTGAAAAGTAGTTATGCCCAGTGGCTAACCATTTAAAATCCCAAATCATTCATAGAACGAGTCTAAATACACCTAACCTTAATGGAGAATTTAGCGAAGTTTTCAAGTGTACTTTTGCTTTAACAATTTCAGGACATGCTTAACTGAGAAAGTAATAATAAAATAATAATAAAATAATAGGCCATATTTACATAGTGCCATATCACCACAGTCTCATGACGCTTTACATTTTACTGACATATCCCGTCAGTGATTTTTTCCGGACTGCTATTTCGGCGCCAATGGCAGCCACGCAGTTTACAATGTTGAGTGCCCAAGATCTATTGATCTGATTCAGTCTCTGCAAGATTGCGATTTGACGTATCTTAGAAATGAAGGAAAGCATTTAATATCAACTGATATTTACACCGGTATCCGGTCGTTTCGCCCCCAACTTGTAACAACATTATGTGGAAGTTGTCGGTATAACAAATCGGATAATTTAGCGACGTTGAAGCCAACAACTTCGCACAACGAAGCCAACACTCATCCCACGATTCCCCTCGCAAATCAATGCTTTAAATATTTTTTTTTGTAGAAGGACGGCTAGAATTATCGCACATGTCTACAATTTGGCTTCGAGACTTCTTTCTACTCTTATTTAGCGCTTTTTAACAGGCATGTTTATTTACAGTTAACTTTGCTACTATTGGTTGACTGTCTGACAATTGACGCGCCATCGACGCATGACGACCTTTCATCTCATCAGGGGTGGAACTCTAAATGGTATGCCCTGCATGCAGGCTCTTATTTCTTTTCTCCCCTTCCCTTTTCTCCTCATTCCATTTTGACCGCGCGCCACAGGTAGCCCAATCAGAAACAAATTACCAACAAACCAGTCATAAAAGCAGCTGGCAGGCTACATTCTAATAAGCGCTACATCACAGGAATGACGAGAAGTAAAGGAAAAGAAGGAAATAAAACATGAATCCACATCTTAAGTGTGACTCGAACCTCGCTTGTAACCGGCTGCTAGTCCTCCGTCTTGTCTACTACACTATCAGTCCATTTGTTGTAATAACAATCACAACCCTTATAGTCTATAATTGCATGCAATAAAATACCAGGCAAACAATACCTTCCTAATGATCTATGAATACATGTTCAGTATTCCTCGATATAGCGCTTTGGCTTTCTCACAAGTCTGCCACTCGAGGTTCTCAGTTCTTCGTTCTGAGTCAATCCTTGCTCCGGTGGATCTTGTATCTCTGGGTAGCTTAGAACATGGTCTTCAGGAGTTGGACTCTCAGTGGACTTTCACCAGGGAATCCAAACACCTCGAAAGAATAAAAGCATTTCATCTTTCTCGGTGTTTGGATCCACTGGTAAAACACTAGCTCTCGTTTTTGATCTATCACTTCAAAATCTGAATAGAACAATTATCCAGATCATGAATATATCAAATACATCGGCATTTGACATTTCACGCTGATTTTGAAAACACCGTCGAATTAGGTGACTCGTATATGAAATGAGATCAACTTAATTTTTAATTCCAGTCGTTGGCGAGTCATGGATAGCACCCGCAGCCTTTTTGGTGCGATTAGACGTCTTCGCGTCTTCGGTTTCTTGACATCCGTGATGTCAATGTCTCTAAAGGCTGGTTCTCGTATAATCATCCCGATCACCCCGATTGCTTGATTCTTTTGTTCTGCATATTAATTTACGCTTCGATTCACACCGAACAAAAGGTTCAAGCGATTATATGAGAACCAGCCTTCATAATGACACAATGCACGCAGGCAACAACAAGCCGACGTTGCCGATTGACGACCTTCCCATCTCACTCTCCTCCCACTTGCGATACAACAACAACGATATTTATTTTAACTCAAAAGACACGGCACGACAAGCATTGTGGGTCGACTGTTTGGAGTGCCGTAAGCATTGTACCGCTGACCCATTTAAACGTTTCCTCATCGATTCAAAATGGCGGCTGGAGATGAGCCTGAAGAGAAGAAAGGCAGATCAAATGTTATACCGGCTTTAAAAAAATATTTCTCAAGTCTTCCAGGCAAACGTGTATTGCCTGATGTGGAGAGATTTGACCACATGGTGAATGTATGGATCTGTGTTGGTTATGGAGTTGGGACCGCTACTTTGTTGGGAATACCTTACTTACTGATGAGAAATGTGAGGGAGCTCAGACGATTGAGGATCTGGCCGATTAAGCCGAGGGTCGGAAAAAGATAAAGAACTTCGTGAACTGGTTCTTTTCATGTTTTATAGCTGATGGTGGCTACCACGATGTGTACATGTATATTAAAGATAAGAAGCGGAAGTTCTACGTACAAAGGCCAAGGAAATCAGTGTAAATATGTATCTACTGAACTCTGAAGAGAACGCAGAGTGTGGAACTTAACTGATTAAATATATCTAGGAGGGAGATCAGCCTCTTTCAAATGTTGCCAATAATATGAACTGAGATCAATTTAGAGGAACTCAGTCACTTGATACTATTAGTATCAGACAATACACTGAAAACACAGCAGAGACGCAGACGTTATGGTTGGCTGAAGAAAGAACCGAAAGCAGTGGAGGGATGAAGAAGCACAGGAATCCCAAGCTCTGTTTGTGTTTTTTCATTTTATTACTTCCGTCACACAATTTTTGCATAACAATACAAACTGACCCTGGTCGGTGGTAAAAGATGGTTCAATCGTGAATTGGGCTGTAGGATCTTATCAAATAGCTTGTCGCACAAGTGACCCTGTCTTGCCGCTAGGCGTGGGTGACAGCCAGAGATAGAAAGTGCCTCGAGATAAAGCAAACCTGGATACAGAATACGGAGGCGAACGCTTTAACCACTGGGGATTTTGCACGGGGGTATTTATTTAATATCACAGGCAACCCAAGCTCTAATCGCGAGTTGTTGGTGTGTTATTTATGTCTCTATCAATTCCAAGCCCGGGGCATTTGTCAAAAAAATATACCACCCCTTCCCTGTGTTTGATTTTGTTTTGCTCAACTGATTAACACGTGCTTGCTTCATCGATCAACATGGCGGCGGAAAAGCCCGGGGGGGGGGGGGGGGGGGGGGGACTCTCCATAACAGTAGACGGGGGTGATCGTCGGCAAAATCAATTTTAACCGTAAGGGATAGCACATTGGGTGTGGTCAACAGCAAATTTACCCCTAAGAGATAGCACATTGGGTGTGGTCGAAGAAATTTTTAACCCTAAGAGATAGCAATAAAACAAACACATTTTCAGTTTTCCTGAATTTTATTACGGTCCTTAAGACACCGCCATCGAGCGCATCTCTTTTCTGGTGACTGTTGAGAGTGCTGTCATCCAGTCTTCAAGTTCCGGGCCACCATTAGCGTGAGACCCCCTAAGGGATAGCAGACTCTTTGAACACCCCTAAGGGATAGCAGATGGTAGAATTTTATACCCTAAGGGATAGGACGATCACCCCCGTCTACTGTTATGGAGAGTCCCCCCCCCCGGGCGGAAAAGTCATCCGTGAACATGACGTTAGGAATTTCCCAGTTTCGGGGTGAAGTGTGCGGTTTGTTGGGAACTGGCTAGTGAATGTGGGATTTGGGATTTGGGGGCACTTACGAAAGTGTTTGAAGGTGAGTACTGCATTACTTTAATAAAGAAAAGCGGTGAAATGTGGCTTTGAAACGGCGAATAAATTTGGCGCGTTCGCTATAGGCGAATCCTAGCTGACGTCATTGTTTACATTTTTGCCTCATTAGCATGAATTAAACTTCAAGCTACAAACAAACAGACTATATCAGTTGAAAGAGAATTTTAAACTGAGTAACCACCGAAAATTTGAGATTGATATGTTCAATATTTACGGAGAAATTGACTTTTCAAAACTATAAAATGGGCTGGGGGGCAAGAGTTGCTGACAGCCATACATTCATTGTAAATTTTGAGCTTTTTAAACGCTCATTCCTCAAAATGTATTTATCATATCACTCTCAAATTGTCGGTGATTATCAAGTGTGACAATATCTTTCGATTTATGGACTCTGTTTGTTTGTATGTACGTCGCTTGAAGTTTGATGTATGCTAATGAGGAAAAAACGCAAACAAGGATTCGCCTATACTTGCTCCGGGGTGGGGCATTTGCATAACTTAGCTGGCTCCACGGTGGGGCATTTGCAACGTTCTGATTCCAAAATGACAAAATCCCCACAAATGCCCGGGGAGGGGGGGGGGCATGGGCGGGCTTGGAATTGATAGAGACATTATGTCAGTATATAGGCTTTGTATGTGGACTACTAGAAACGGGGAAAAATTACAAATCAGTTTTATATTATTAATAGTGTTAACATCAACTGAAATAAATCCTTTTCTGATCTCCTCCCTTCTTTGGGACTGAGATTAGAAAAGGGAAAAAAAGCCCAAATCGCCAATAAAAGACAATTGACAACAGATCGAGCAATGGAACTTTTATTTAAGCTATTAATCAGATACTCAACAAAATATACTCGATTCTGATTGGCTGAGAGCAGTGAAATGTATCTCAAATTGCACCGTTTGGTTGAAATTCAGGATAGGGAAAGTGCGAGTTGAAAAGTGCGAGCTGCGAGTTAAAAAGTGCGAGTTGCGAGTCGAAATGTTACAGAAAAAAATGGCGGGAAAATATATGATCTGTCGCATAGTGGATCTGTCGTGTGGGAAGACCCAGACTGGAAATTTCGAAGGCTGAGCCAAAGCAAGGATGAGCCAAGTCCAAGAGAATGTGACTTTAGGTCATGATTTCATTTGTTTCTGATAGAAGATAAACGATAAAAAGAAAGCATTTTTTGGACGAGTTTGATTCGGAATCAGTATTCTCCAGATACAAAACCGAGATGAACAGAACCGAAATAAACGGAACCGAGATGAACAGAGCCGATCGAGAAGTTTAGAAATGAGCGAACTCGAGAAAAGAAGAGAGTCTGAACTGTACCCGGACTACCGTATGGGCACCGAGAAAACTGAACTGAGTGCATGAATAGAAGAAATAGAACTAGAAACCGAACCCGATGTTGAAACTGTTTGACGCCCATACACAAATGGAGAAAACTGAACCGAGTATAAAATAATATATAGAACCGAAAACGAACCGTGAGAATCGTCAGAATGGCCGGGATATGGCTTATGCACTAGTCAATTGAAACCCCGGCCTTCCGATCCCCGAGACATAGCGGGGCATTAACGGGGACATGGCCGTGGAATAACGCACATTTAACGCTGCATTTTTCCGGTGGAACGGGGTAACGATTTGCAAAATTTGCGGGGATTTTAGCAGTGGTTGTAACGCTAGCCACGACAGAGCGGGACTGGGCCCGAGCATCAACAACGTGTATCAAACATGGCGGAAGTTAGGGACACGCAAAAATCGTAGTTAATTTAAACAAGTCCTGGGTGTTGCCATCAGAGGCAGTGTTTATACTGAGTTAAGGCACGAGTAGTAGATCAGGAAGTGTTTATTATTACACACTCTTTGTTACGCGTATTTGCGCGTCACGGCAAAATATCAGATTAAGTAATGATTCGTGTAACAAGTACGACACCGAACGGCATTCAGAGACGCATTCAGATGGGCAAGGTGTTAATTTTGTATTGTGAAAATTCTTGATCTGATTGGTTGAAACATGAAAATCGCCTTAAAGGTTAGGAAGACGTTTAATTTCCTCCAATTTTTCAAACTATTAAAACTACGATTTGCACTGCGGTTCCAAATGTCGTTTGTAAAGCAAATCGTATGTTCGGAACCTTATCAATCGTGCCTGTTTCGTAGCTGATTGTTTTTTGGCTGTTACGTTCCTATTGGTTGGAAGATAATTTGTTCATAAAAATGGAATGAAACTAAGACTTCATACTACTTTTATTTCAGAATAATCATAATTATCACCCGGTGTTTTCGTAGTCTAAAACACAGACAAATCCCATGTGAGGGAGGCTCAATGCCACATAACAATGGATTTTGTCGTACTTTTTACACGGATCATTACTTAAATATATTTAAACGCAGCTGCATGACATTTCCTTTATATTCCTGTGTCGTATTGTTGTTGTTTTTTGTTGACAGACAACGGTTTCTGATAAACAAGACAATGGTGGAGACTGTAAAAGTACGGAAAGCATGTATAGTAATAGAAAATATACAGGGGCAGATCCAGGATTTTGTGAAAGGGGGGTTTGAAAAAGGATTTTTTTTAAATCTAGAGATTTTAAAAATGAATTTACAGTGATTTACAGGAATCAAGTGGGTGTTGCAACCCCTCCCCTGGATCCGCTAGTGATGTGCTACAGAAAATGTATTTTTTTCAAATAATGGAACAACAGATTTAAGCTTATGTATATTCAATTTATCAATGCCACCTCCCAATTGAAAATTCTGAAGCACATGCCGGGGCCATAGGGGCGGGTATTGTAACAGCCAACTGTCCCCGATGGGCGGGGAAAAGGTCAAAATGTAACACTGTATAAATGTTACATTCCCCGCTATGTCCCGGGGGTCGGGGGGCCGGAGTTTCAATTGACTAGTGCATTACGGACATCAATCGAATATACAGAACTGAATAAACTACTTTTCGGATTGCAAAAACAATTTATCGAACTAGAAATGACATGAACAAACTAGGAGGTCAAAGAAGAAAAGTATTGAACCCGAAAAAATGACAGAACAAGGAAAACGAGCGAAACTGAACTCTGAGAGGAAATTATAAAACTGACCGGACCCCTGTGAAAACATCAACAAAGCGTGACTTCATTGAAAATGCGTTTTGATTCTCGCTGGAAAATCGATGGAAACAACGGGAAAGAACTTAAATGATCAAGAAGAAAATAATGATTAAGCTGGCAAAAAAAGGAACTGAACATTTATCGAAAAAAGCAAAAAGGTACAAAGTTAACCTGAGTATCAGACCCTTTTTTTTGTGGGGGGGGGGGGGAGGGGTGGAGAGAGAGATTAGGAATGTTTAAACGGGTGTTGATATAAATGCAAATTTCGCAGTAAACGTAGACTTTCTCGCGCTCGATTTTTGACCCAGTAATCGTTTACTCAGTGACTCAGCGAGTTAGACTTGGAGCAAGTCTACAGTAAACGCTATCTATAGACAAAAAATAAGTTTAGCAATAAGCATGAGGTGTAAAAAACTAAAATGAAAAATATGTTAATATATTAGGGAGCGGTCATTAATTACTGGGGGGGGGGGGGGGGAGGGGGGAGGGCCGGTAAAATATCTAAAACGAGGGCCCAAAAATGTTGGCCCTTCCCAAAATATCAGCCCAAAAAATTATGACCCTCCCTTGAGATACATAGGAATAGGAATCAATTTGGACACAGGAGTGTTCAATACACTGTCAATAATAATAATAATAATAATAATAATAATAACTGTCGAAATATTCATAGTGGGATACCAATCAGCTATTCAGAGAAGTATTAAATAACGGCAAATTACCTGGGGCGTAGTGTGCCTATACGCAAGTGCACATCTGCGTAAAAAATAAGCTGTTCATGCATTTACAAAAGCCACCAATAATAAATTGAAATGGTCCAAACTTTGGCTCGTTTATTTTACTATCTTTCGACTAGCAAAATACAAGAAAATCTGAAAATTCTTGAGTCATACAAAATCTGCAGAAAATTATTGAGTCATACAACAGAAGTCGCAGGCGACAGCAGTAGTTCAGAGGATATTAGCCCGTACTGGGAAACATCTGGATGTGCACCTTACGAGGAGCCAATATGCGAATCCGACTGATGTCAACTATTCAGTTACTTTTATCGTTGTCACTGTTAGACTGTCTAATCTCCACAGAGTTTTTGAAAGTATTGACTTTGTTTGAGACCATAAGAATACCATTTCTTTTTAATTAACCATATAGCATTTGCTGCTAAATATGAGACGAGAGTATATAGCAAGGAAATGCAACGAGTCACAAGTTGCTATTTGTTGTTCCGAAGTGTTTCCGAACATTTCCGAATGCTTAAAACTGACTATGCTGCGCTGTACATGTGGTTACGGCAAAACACGTCTAACCATGTAAATTCATTTGACAGTACTAAACATTAACATTGAGATGCTGTAGCATTACTTCATAAACGGTGCTTTAATTGTTCCAATATTTCCGAAGATTCAAGTAAATTTGTAGAGTATATGATTAAAATGAAATCATATGGTATTCTCGTGCAGTTCTGGATAAATTCGAACTTGTGAGTTTTCAAAGAGCTCAATACTCTTTGAAAACTCATAATCATAATTTAGTAATCATAATTTAGCGAAGTGTGGTCGACATGAATTTACTGGGTAACTTTGTAATTTTATTGGGTTTCCTTAGAAAGAACCAACCCTGTTTGCACAATTAATGTCTTTGTTAGAACAGTCGAAAACTGTGAAAGAGACTGATTGCCAAGGGAAACAATGATACAGTTTGTTGCAAATATCCTAACATATAGAGGCAACTGAAATAACACAAACGTACCGCAATATGAAGACACGAAATACGCTAGGACGACGAGGTCGGAGAAGCTAGCGCTATCTCTGGGCTTGGCTTATTTTACCCTGTACTCTGTTCGCGTTCACCATATGTAACATCAAAATCAGAGACAAACCAAATCGATATTTTTCTGTTACCATTACCACAGGTACCCCAACGAAAGATTAGTTATGCGATCGAACGCAATAACAATCTAATAAAACACAGGAGCCCTTCACCTCTCAAAACCTTGCATTTTATTGGACCCCATTTGGACTGCACTGACAAAGAATTCCATTGTTTTAGGGTTAGGCATTGTTTGGATAGCCAGTACTATTCCACGTTCCGAGGAGGTGAAGGCCGCCCCATAAAACAGGGCAGATGTATTTATTTCAAGTTACAAAATTAGATTTTTTGGAGGGAGACTATCAACGGGGATTATACCGGGAATTTATGGATAACAGACGATAGAGACGTGCAGTTGAGCCCTTGCACGGTTTATTGCATACATCATGCAGTTGATACACAGAAGTGTTTTTTTTAGGGGAGACTACATATTGGGGGTTTATTCTGACAGATAACAGACGATAGACGTACAGTTTAGTCCTTACACGGTTTATTGTATACAACAGTTGATACACAGAACAGTATTTACTTTTGGAGGGGAGATTTTCTACTGGGGGTTTGAGACAGACGATAGAGACATACAGTTGAGCCCTTACACGGTTTATTGTATACACCAATTGATACACAGAACAGTATTTATTTTTGTAGGGGAGACGATCTATTGGAGGTTTATTCAGACAGATAACAGACGATAAAGACGTACAGCTGAGTCCTTACACGGTTTATTCCATACAACAGTTGATACACAGAACAGTCTTTGTTTGAAGATTTCTCCAGTACTTTGTATACACGTATGTAGTAGAATCTGTTCTTATTAGGTATGTAAAATATATCTACACGTTACCTTATCGCATATTATGTATTATACAATCAACAGTGTGAAACGCGCGCTGACGTCATATTGATGATGTAATTTTGCCGTCGGGCTGTCCTCATAGATGCACAAATGACGCCAAAACATGAGAACATCAGTTACGTCACTCGGCTACGCCTCGTGTCGCATTTCTTTGTTGTCGTCCCATTGTGACGTCATCTGTGCATCTATAAGGGAACGTACAGCGAAGTGACATCATCAGAGGGCTCGTTTCACACTCTTTGATTGTATAATACATATGTTTGTTAATTAAAGGTGAAGTGCACTGAGTACACTATCAACACTTCTATAAATTATTGTTTTAGTTTGCCATATGCTTTGTAAGCACATTATATTAGACGGTTTAGTGTGTAGCATAGCTGTAAACTTTAATGGCCCGAGAAAGTATTGAAAATCTCTTTTGCTACCCATCAATCGTCCATTCTCTCAATTCGTACGCAAGCCGCACTTGTAACCAGTAGAATACTGCCACCACTAGGCTTAGGCCTTTGAAGCATTAATAGGTCTTAAACAGGAAGTTCTGGTAAAAACGTGCCATGCCAGGTCACTGATACCTTCAGTTGTCACTCAGCCTATGTCGAGTGAACATCTCCGAGATGCTCC
The DNA here is from genome assembly GCA_030867875.1 of Actinernus sp. WN-2022. Taxonomy (NCBI): domain Eukaryota; kingdom Metazoa; phylum Cnidaria; class Anthozoa; order Actiniaria; family Actinernidae; genus Actinernus; species Actinernus sp. WN-2022. The sequence goes on along the minus strand of JAOWCC010001368.1, from coordinate 49,225,545 downwards.
ACTTGAGTACTCCCTACTGATTGCTCATCGCGTGAAATTCAAATCAAACAGATGAATGTTAAACTTTAGAGCTACAGAGTTCATAAACGGTCATAAAATACCACATAAAGTCTTTAATAAACAACTACATTCCCTCTGTTCACTTTTTGATGGCTTGTTTGATATGAATGATTCACTCGTCTACGCTCTTCACTTCTTCGTAATTGAATTTCAAATTTCGAGTTCGCCATGCGTGAAAAGAGGAGGGGCTTATCCTTTATACCGGAACTTCTTGTTTAAGTAATAGTCCGCGACACACCGCGGCAAAACGTCACGCGCATGCGTATTTGCTATTTCTTGTCGGCGCGCGGCCGCCCCCAGTTTCCCGCGAAAACTGAAATGAAACAACAGGCACATGCCGTGATTTTAAAATTTCTGCTTAAAAGTATCCATTTGTGAACTGCTTTGTCAAAAAATAAGAAAACTACTTAAAAGATAAGCCGAAGACTTTAACAGGTTGAAGTTTTCTTAATTTGTAATTCACTGTGAGTTCACTAAGTTATAAAGTTATTCACTAAAAAAGTTTAAACCCTCGGTAATTTGTATTTGATAGCAGAGCCTTCGTTCTTTCGGGCAGCGGAGCATACCGTTTTGCCGCGGTGTGGGGTCCACGTAAGAGGTAGGCATATGTAATGCATGGAATGTAAAAGGTGCTAATTATGGTATTGTTTCAATCTTCCACCTCATTGGCTTAGACATTAAAATCTATCTAAACTTGAAGAAGAATATTATTTTTCTCATTTTGTAAACAGATTTGAATTGAATCTAGTGAAAACACTCATAACTTTTAATATGACGAACTTTCAATGTGGGGAACATTATAAAATTGAACGTTTTCTAGGTTTTTGTTTTGGACTCTTCTGATTGGACGAAATGTTTTCACGCAAAAGAAACGTACTTCTAAAATGCAGTTTTAGTGGATTTGATTTTAGATATTTATCATTTAAGGGTTGATGAGTTGTCAGCATGAAAAACAGAAAATACTAACGTGGGGAAAGCAAATTGCATCTGAACAATAGAATTGTGCCTACCTCTTGCTCTGACTGTTACTTAAAGTGTATAATTGGTATAAATTCTCAATTAAAAATCATGAATAATTCACGAAGCAAAAACAAAGGAAATCACCGAGCGAGAAGCGATCTTTAAATGTGATAAAGATTTCATCCTAATTTACATAAACTTAATTTTAACTTGGAGTTTCTCCGCCGAAATAGGTCGTATCGCCAAAATAACTGAATTACATGACTCTATAAATCTAGACGTATTTACGCCGTTTAGAAAACTCGCAGCACGTGTTTTATCAGATCTAAAACATTCGGGCTGCGCCCTCGAGTTTTAAACCTGATAAAACACTGCTGCTCGTTTATTAAACAGTACCAGGAGCCCATTACCAGGAGCGTCCATCTTCCCCACTGTGTCTGTACCCCAGCACAGAGGTAGATGAGGCTATTTTTAGCATCGCGTTTCGCGCGAAAAAGAACAAAGGTAGGCTATTCTTAGCCAATCAGATAGCTAACGTTACTTCTCATTATCATTCTTCTCACTTTCAACGCGGGAATTCGAATTGCTGGTTTTCACTCAATCCCCAGAGATTCAAATGTTGGTGCCCCAACAAAAGAAGCTAACGAGGGATCTATTGTTTAAGGGCACCAACATGCCGGCGACCTCTTTTCGCGGGAATTTCGAATCTAAAAATAGCCTCATCTACCTCTGTGCTGGGGACCCAACCCATAACAGAGGAACGCTCCTGGTAATGGGCTCCTGACAGTACTTTAAACGCTAACATACAGCTTCGTATAGATAAACATTTGAACGCCTTGATGCATTTAATTTCTCATAATTACCTTTAACTTAAATAACTCGTTTAACCTGTTTTAGTTTAGCTGAAGAGTAATAGATAAACTCTCCTATAACCTATGATTAGTCCTGCTAAACACAGCAAAACCTAATGGGTGTATACAATGTATGTTAACAACACTCCTATCAGTATCCTTGGGATTCAGGGGGTCCTGATTACCAGATGACACACTTATTAGCAGGATTCATTGGGCTCCCCACCGGACACTTGAATGCTTGTGAAAATTCCTTCAGGTTCGATAATGTCCCAAGAACTCTGTGAACATGTGAAAACAAAACTGTTAAAATAACACAGGACAGAAATATAAGATTTCTATATTTGTAGATCTAACGCTTATATCTTGCCTTAGACTACGGTTACACAGTACCGGACGAATGTGGATCCGTATCAAAATTCGCCGGTACGGTTAGGCTTTTCGTTTACACTGATACCTGCTATCCGGATGAATTTTAGACCGCCTAACCGTACAAGTTTCAGACCTAAAAAAAGCAGGTACAGTTTCGGTCCTGTACCGGTTACAAATTGTACCGATATCGTATAAACACTTTGACCGGTTTAATTTTGTACCGACTGCGCAGTTTAGGCTTGGAACCAAGTTAAATTTGGCCTGGCTAACTAGCTTAGTTACTACAGCTTCTACAGTTCGAGTGATTATATATTTTCAGCTGTATTTTCATCAAAAGAGGACGTATTGACAAGGAACAATATGAGATCCTAACTAGCAGTTGTTATGCTTGCCTTGGTTTTAGGTTTAACGGGTTTGATGCAGGTTAATCTACTGCAAATGGCGCTGAAAACGACAATTTATCGAACAAGGAGACGAAGATGTATGCTTATGTTAAACTCGGGCAGTTCTCATGTAGTTAACAGAAAATGAACACCGCATCACCGTACAAGAAATAAGAGGAGATTTTGGATACGATTTTTCTATTATTCTATCCTTTTTAAAAACGCTTAACGTTTCCTTGTTCGGAAAACCTTCTGCATTGAGTCATCGTCATCTTTGATCTTGGGATATTTCTCGATAAATTGGTCCAGAATATAGTCATATTTAGTTTTAACGGTAGCCCAATCTAGACCCATGCAGAGACGACTTTTCCGCCTTGTACTCGATAATTGGAGTTTTTCTCCGCACCTGTCTTTAGCTTTGCCGCCATTTTTCCTGATACACTCATTCTGCGCATGAGCACATCGCAAAAATATCTGACCTGGCTATATTTATCCGGTACAGTGTAAACGTATCCGTAAAAGGATAACAAAAATTAACGGTGCAGTGTAAACAGAGCCGTACCGGTACACTCTTGTACCGGTTTCGCATTCGTCCGGTACTGTGTAACCGTAGCCTTAGTTAAAACATTGTAAATTAGATGAGAATCTAATAAACTATATTGTAAGGTCGTCGGTTACGAGAGATTTAAAATGTTGTGATTTGACTAAAGTAAAGCAACTTTATTTAACGTCGGTAATTCGTGACAGTCTGCGGAGACTGATAAACTTGAGGCTGACGTGGGACCTACAATTTTATGTCCTTATCCGAGAAGACGTGAAGATCTAACCATTTGCAGTTCGAGATTATTTCACAAAGGCAGCTCCTTCTACTCAGTTATTTTACGACCCTGAGTGTTGGTCCGGCCGATACGACGTATGAATCATAAGTTCGACATATTTGTATTAAGTTCGACTCGTCAGTCGAATAAAACGACAGAAGTTCGACACTGATTCAAACGTCGAACTTCTCATGTGCCGAATCTTGTACATTAATGATGTATTACCCACAATTCTACGCTTTCGGGCTAAATGGCGGGAAATACTGAAAATGAATGTTTCAGTTCGTGTTGCCACCAATACTTCTGTATGAACTGTTCTATATTCGGAATCGATGAAGACACGTACCCCAGGCTGGAGGTTTCTCACTGCGAGCCATGCTGGCGGCAATTACAAAACGACACGAATACTCGTGTTTAAGCAGAAACAAATCACTCCGCTGTGACAAGTTCCTCGAAGAGAAAATGCGATGAAAAGTTAATCGCAGTTGCATCATTAGTCGTCGTCTTCTGTTTCATTGAATAACTTTTGAAAAGAAAGGGATCCTCTGGTTCACACTGTTGACTTTGGTCGCAAAACTGACTTCATGTAAGCATTCAATTAGCAATTAAATTCGACTCTATTAAATTCGACGTTTGAATTAAACATCGAATTTGGGTCGACCCAAATAGGTATTAGATTCGGCACCCGAGAGGTACGACGTTTGAACTACATTTCTCAAACTCATTAATAATTCATGAGCTTTTTAGTCAATCAGAGGGCTGCATTTGGTCACATGCATGAATCTGGATACCCAATGAAACACTAGATGAACATCACTAGTGATTTGGAATATCCAAATCACTAGTGATGTTCATCTGTGTTCTCATTGGGTATCATACATGCATGTGTTGGACCTAATTAAAGGGGCTGTGTCACGGTAAGACTTTACATTCGTTCTTTTCCGGGCCGGAAAGAGCTATTTCCACCGATTTTGATATGAACTAACGAACCTCTCGGCCATGTGGGATGCTTAAAATTAAAGCAAATATGCAAAAATGACTAACAAACAGTGTATATACACAGTCTCCAGGGAAAATATTGAAAATCCTTTCGATCAATTGCAAGAATTGAGGGAGGGAAGTTTTTAAACTGTTTGTATCCAATTAACAGCCACTAAACGAGCGATTACTCGATACATGCGCAGTACCATGACATAGCCCCTTTAAGCTACAAGGATGACAGCATAAGTATGACTTTACATGGAGAAGTGAAGGAGAAGACTGAAATAAAAATCGGTGTCCAGAGTGTGACTCGAACCATCATCCTCATGGCTGCCCTTGACTACTAGTCCGCTGTCTTGCCCACTACGCTATCAGGCCGTTTGTTGAAATGACCGTGACAAAATAACAATCACAACCCTTGTAGTCTATAATTGCATGCAATAACATTCCAGGCAAACAATACTTTCTAATGATTTATGAATGTAGGTATTGTTTTTGATTGAGAAGTCATATAAAAAAACTGGAGCTTCGTGTTTCACCAGGGAATCCAAACACCTCGAAATAATAAAAGCACTCAGCCGAAGCGGCATCGTGCTTTCATCTTTCTCGGTGTTTGGATCCCCTGGTAAAACACTAGCTCTCGTTTTTTTATATATTACATGATTACTTATTTATCAAACTTATTTATCGAATTAATAATTCATGAAGCAAAAACAAAGGAAATCACCGACTGATAAGTGATCTTTAAATCTTCGATTTTCTCGGCCAAAATACGTCGTATCGCCAAAATAACTGAAAACATGACTCTCTACATCTAGACGTTTGATAAGTAAGATAAAGAATTCGTGTCCGATCTTTATCCGATTTACATACTCTCGCTTTCAGCTCGAGTTCGTAAATCGGATAAAGATCGGCCACTCATTCTCTATTACTTAATATACTTAAGCTCGTTATCTTAATTTGTTTCTTATTAGTTATTTTTGCTATTTCAGTCACTAAACCAGGCCTAAGACTTGTCTGGTTGACGTAGTCTTAGGTCCGTTTCAGAGAGTGAACTTTACATGCACCGAACTTAATACCAGTAAGTTCGACGTTGCATGGAGCGACTGGTTGATTACTTGTTATTAATTTTGCTATTTCAGTCACTAAATCAGGCCTGAGACTTGTCTGGCTGATGTAGTCTTTGGTCCGTTTCCGACGGTGAACTTTTCATGCTTCGAATTTCATACCAGTAAGTTTGACGTTAGAACGATTAGTTGATTCAGATGGCGAACTTAGTTCATTGACCTGATTGTAGTGATTAGAGAGTCGAGAGAGGGTATATATTTCGCGCTCAAATTTTGCAGACATTCAATGTTATAACTCAATTCATTTTTAACTCATCAGAATAACGCCCTTAAATGACGTCATTTCATGGATTGTAATGTTTTTTTTATAGCAATATTACGACCATAAATCACCCAAAAATGGTTGAACAACATTTAAAACACTTTACTGTGCCCAAATAAATGATTTCTGGTAGGGTTTGTAGGCACTTTAAGTTCGGCGCCGATGAAAACGTCGGCCCTATAAAACTGGCCTTATTTTTTATTTATTTTACCAACTAATAAAGAATTATCTTTAATCAAGAGCCCATTACCAGGAGCGTCCATCTTCCCCATTGGGTCTGTTCAAAGCACATGCAGGAGTAGATGTGGCTACATTTGGAATTGCATTTCGTGCGAAATAAACAAAGGCCATGTTGTCTTAGCCAATCAGATAGCTAACGTCACTTCTCATTATTATTCATTATCATTCTTCTCACTTCGAATTGCTGGTTTTCACTCAATCCCCAGAGATTCAAATGACAAAGAGCATGGCGGCCATGTTGGTGCCCCAACAAAAGAAGCTAACGAGGAATCTATCGTTTAAGGGCACCAACATGGCGGCTATGACGTCAAGTGAAAACCAGCAATTCTAAATATAGCCACATCTACTCCTGTGCTGGGGGCCCAGCCCATGACATAGGAACGCTCCTGGTAATGGGCTCCTGCTTTAATATAACGTAGCGCTGGTTGTACTTCGATAATACAGTAATATTCTGTGACTCACCTAAACTTGTTGGGTGAATGAGGGTCCCATTCAAGCATAGAGATAGCTTTCTCCGGCCTGATACTCGCACACCAGCTCTGCGGGAGAACATACGTACAGTCAGTGAGGACCAATCATAATATCATGTGAACACAATGTAATTAACTCATATATAGGAAAGATACTACATTTGTGGATAAATAGTGTTAGTATATACCACACAAATGAACAGTGCTTTTCGCGCGATCTGATTGGCTACTCCGGATCGAGGTGAATATCCTTTGCTATTCACCTCCACTTCGGTGAATAATTGCTCAATATAAGGAGGTTGATTAAACTTGTTCACATACAGACATAAGCAAACATGACATAAACATAAGATATATGTTTCACTTTACAATTTCATGAGTTAAAAATAATAGGTGTTCTTTTTTCACGAGATCAGGGCACACGCAGCTCATAGGACGGTATTCACAGAGCAAAATTTACTACGCAAAAAGGAACATTGTAAGTAAACTACACTACGAACGTGAACTTTGTTATTGAAATCAATTCTCCAGTCCGTTCTCAGTTCGGAATTACAATTATTTAGTGTAAAGATTATATGGTCTTGCATTGAAAACTAAAAAACAGCTCAAGAATTGGACTCACGGTCGACCCGTGGCTATTGACCGCTGTAAAACCGCGTTTAAATGCTTCAATACTTTCAAGCGGTACTGTACGGAACAACCTTGACAACTGTTATCATGTAGAATGAGAATCTGAGTCAAAAGTCAACTTCGAAGACGACAACCTCAGTTCATCGATCGATACATGCAGCATTTAATCGAGTCATTAGTAAAAGGTTTTGAAACTACTATTATCTTTTGTTTTAATACGCCTTCTCCACTTGTACAAGGTCGGTAATGTAAATGCTATTTTCAACCTCCGCTTGACTGTCGATCTTTCTAAAACAGCGTGTTAAAGTTTGTTTGCCGGCCAGTAGAGCCTTTCCCATGGGATCACGAGCACATTTCATAGGTTACTGAAGTGATATATTAGCACATAACTGCTTCCTGCCTTGAAATAAATGAAGTCAGATTTCTTGCTATCCAGTACAACCTTCAAAGACATTCCTTTCACAACTCGGTTGAACTGCATCACGCGTACGTACCTGACCATAGGCGATGAAGAACAGCTGGTCATTAGTCTTCCCCAGGACTGGCAACGTCTTCTCTTGGCCGTTCTTCTTCACCCAGTCTTGATAGGCCTGGGGAGAGAATTTTGGAAGATATTATCGATTCCGCTTTTGAGGTGCAAAACGAACATAATCAAAGACACGATAAAATGTCAATGTCTATAAACCTTTATAATATAGATACGATAGTACCGCGCGCGCTCTGATTGGCTAAAAAGTTATGTTTTATCAGAGTATATAACATGGTTTGCCGTGTTTTATTGTTTTGAACTGGCGGTTTCCTTTCATCGCGCGTGTAAATCTATATTATTTAAGAAGCCTTAAATCCATGTTTTATGCTATCATAAAACACTCTGGTCATTTGAGAACACTCGAGAAATGTTGAAAGCACGCGCCATATGCAACAGGCGCTGCGACACCATATGCAACAGGCGCTGCGACACCATATGCAACAGGCGCTGCGACACCATATGCAACAGGCGCTGCAACACCATATGCAACAGGCGCTGCAACACCATATGTAACAGGCGCTGCAACACCATATGCAACAGGCGCTGCAACACCATATGTAACAGGCGCTGCAACACCATATGCAACAGGCGCTGCAACACCATATGCAACAGGCGCTGCAACACCATATGTAACAGGCGCTGCAACACCATATGCAACAGGCGCTGCAACACCATATGCAACAGGCGCTGCAACACCATATGTAACAGGCGCTGCAACACCATATGCAACAGGCGCTGCAACACCATATGCAACATCGCGAGCAACGTTGATGGCGCGGCTTCGGATTGAAATAGAATAACTATAATGTTCATTACTGCACGCAATGTTGCAGGGAACATTCTGCAATTATTGGACGTGATCCTGCAGAATCGCAATCGATTTTAATTCAGACGCACCACTCGCTAAACAGTTGCAGGGGTGCAAACAACAAGCAGTTATCCAGAGAGTGCAGACAATGCTATGCACAGTACTGCAGTGGGTATCTATACCTCTATAGTAAAGTGAACAAAATGGTTCGACCTTCTTGTCTTCTCAGTTAAATATGTTAAATTGTAGACCTCTCACACGAGTCTTAGAAGACAGACAGTGCATGTAATGTTACGCGCAGTACTGCAGTGGGTATCTATACCTCTATAGTAAAGTGAACAAAATGGTTCGACCTTCTTGTCTTCTCAGTTAAAGATGTTAAATTGTAGACCTCTCACACGAGTCTTAGAAGACAGACAGTGCATGCAATGTTACGCACAGGACTGCAGTGGGTATCTATACCTCTATAGTAAAGTGAACAAAATGGTTCGACCTTCTTGTCTTCTCAGTTAAAGATGTTAAATTGTAGACCTCTCACACGAGAGTCTTAGAAGACAGACAGTGCATGCAATGTTACGCGCAGTACTGCAGTGTGGAATTGAGCCTCCCTCACATGGGATTATGTGTCTGTGTTTTAGACTACGAAAACACTGGGTAAAAATAAACACTGAAATAAAAGTAGTAAAAAGTCTTAGTTTCATTCCATTTTTATAAACAAATTCTCTTCCAACCAATAGGAACAGCCAAAAACAAGAGCTACGAAATAGGCACAATTGATAAGGTTCCAAACATACGATTTGCTTTATAAACGACATTTGGAACCGCAATGCAAATTGTAAATTGTAATATTTTGAAAAATCGGAGGAAATTACACGTCTTCCTAACCTTTAGGGCGATTTTCATGTTTCAACCAAAGAGATCAAGAATTTTCACAATATAATATTAACACCTTGCTCCATCTGAATGCCGTTCGGTGCCGTACTTCTTACACGAATCATTACTTAAATTTTAGGTATTCTAATCATATATCATCATCAAACTCATGAAATGCTAAAAATCTTTCTAAAATGTGTTTATGTTTGTGGACATGATATATTCCTGTGGGAAAACTGCTGCGTTCCGATTGGTTCGAATTATATGCCTCTCACGCGAGACAGTCGTTGAAGTTTGTTACGCATTTCCAATGTTAAGCATGATACTAAAGTTATTTACTTTCCTTTCAACCAAAACATTGCAAGAAGTGTCGTAATAATTTTCCTCTAAGGAATTAGTAATGCATCACAACGACAATTAAAAACATAATCTCACTGCAAAAATCCAACGAGTACAAAGTGTTTTGTATCACGTCATATCAAAGTGTCGATTTAGAGAACTAGGACCTAGAAACCGCCATTTTGAATGTCGTGGCAGCTCTTCCAAATATGGAATTTTCCTAATATGGAAGAGGCTGCGGGAAGTTCAAAACGACACATTTGCTTGCTATTTTATCGATATGCAACAACCGTCAACTTACTGTGTAAGCAGCTTTTAGACCGCCATTGTCTGCGATATTCTCTCCGAGTGTAAACTTGCCTTTTACCTGCAGAGGAAAAATAAAGTACAAATAATTACCTACGACGAAATACATAACATAATTATATAAGTTGTGTAGGATTCCTCAATCCGAATCCCAACCGAGGGTTTAGGGTGCTTAGGGCAGGAGCGCCGCCCATTACCAGGAGCGTCCATATATACTATACCCGTGAGTCGGCGTATGACCGGTTTGAGCTATTTTTAGAAAATGTTTCCCGTGCATATGCGTGCCGTAATTATCGAGATTAAGAATGATCTATTGTTCTTTGAGGTGATTTTACTAACGCTGCATTGTCCTGACTATGGTTTGATTGGATTCCCAAAGTGTGGGCACGTGAACTCCCGTGAGATCTGTTCTAAATATAGCTCAATCCGGTGATACGCTGACACACAGACCTAGTATGGGAGATGGACGCTCCTGGTAAGGGGCTCCTGCTTAGGCCTAATCCCAGGATTAGAGGTTTCCTACCATTACTACCGATAGGATACTCCTTTATAATATTATGCAACATTTCTCAAAAATGTAAAAAAAAAGGGAAAAAAGATGCACATATAGAAGTACCCAAATGCCTCATTCAACGTAATGAAGCGCCATTGAAACCGTCATTCTTGTGTGACACAAACACCCTCTTAAAACAAGCACGACTAATTTAGATACACAGTTCAGGAGCCTATTACCAGGAGCGTCCATCTTCCCCATTGGGTCTGTATCCAACACAGGAGTAGACGTGGCTATTTAGAATTGCATTTCTCGCGAAATAAACAAAGGTCATCTTATCTTAGCCAATCAGATAGCTAACGTCACTTCTCATTATTATTCATTATCATTCTTCTCACTTCGAATTGCTGGTTTTCACTCAATCCCCATAGATTCAAATGACAAAGGGCATGGCGGCCATGTTGGTGCCCCAACAAAAGAAGCTAACGAGGAATCTATTGTTTAAGGGCGCCAACATGGCGGCTATGACGTCAAGTGAAAACCAGCAATTGTAAATATAGCCACATCTACTCCTGTGCTGGGGGCCCATGTTGATAAGTTATGTAAAAAGCTTTCCCAGCGAATAGGAATTTTGAACAAGATCAAGGCGTGCCTCCCCTTGAAGCAGAGAACATTGTATTATAATGCGATGATAAAGTCAATTATGAACTATGTTAATGTGGTGTGGCACAACTGCAGCAAGGATAATCTAAATAGAATACTGCGACTGCAGAAGAGGGCTGCCAGAGTCATGATATGTTAGATGCCGAACCTCGATCCTCCTATGTGAAGCTGTTTAACAGACTACGTTGGATACCATTCTACGAAGAAGCCAAGATCGCTAAATTAAATGCGCGTTGGCTTTCAAGCGCATGCAGAACACTGTTCCTTCTTACCTAATGAGCACACTCCTAATTAACAGCGATGTATACTCAAGGACTACACGATATTCTGATGTTAATTTAATTTGTCCTATTTTTAAACGTAAGACTGAAGGAGGCATAACATTTACAGTATCTACGTGTCAGTTATGGAATATTTTATATATCGATATTAGGAAACAGCAGACTATCAAGTCTTTTAGGAACTGTTTAAGAAAATCCAGCAGTTTTTACAACATTTTAATCCATAATTTATGTTATCTACGTCTCAGCAATCATTTTAACTTTTTAATCCATATATTATATGTTGAGTTTTAATCATTCGTCATCTTTTTTGTTGTTGTTGTCAATTTCAACTTATTTAATTATTTCGCCAATTTTTATTTTATTCCTATTCAACAGTTCTTGTATTTTAGCTTCTAGATATTTTAATCAATATTGTATAATTTAGATACATCTCAATTTTTAGATATATTGTAACCTACCTATTGAGGGCCATAAGGTTATTAGTGTTATACACTATTTAGTGTTTACCCTCCATAAATAAAGGCTTTATTATATAGCCCATGACATAGGAACGCTCCTGGTAATGGGCTCCTGCATAGGAACGCTCCTGGTAATGGGCTCCTGCATAGGAACGCTCCTGGTAATGGGCTCCTGCTTAGGAACGCTCCTGGCAATGGGCTCCTGCTTAGGAACGCTCCTGGTAATGGGCTCCTGCTTAGGAACGCTCCTGGTAATGGGCTCCTGCATAGGAACGCTCCTGGCAATGGGCTCCTGCTTAGGAACGCTCCTGGTAATGGGCTCCTGCTTAGGAACGCTCCTGGTAATGGGCTCCTGCTTAGGAACGCTCCTGGTAATGGGCTCCTGCTTAGGAACGCTCCTGGTAATGGGCTCCTGACAGTTTCAATACCGCTTCATTACACTGAAGTGAGGCGTTTGGGTCAATACCGCTGAAACTGTTATTCGTAGACGCAACTCTGATAACTCCTACTGACTACCAGAGAGGGGTTTATATCCACAGTCTGGGAGACAGTTATTTTTTATATAAACTGATGAACTTCGCGCACACGTGGGGTTGTTAAAATCAAAATAAATAATTACAATATTAAAATATTCTTGCACATTGTGGGCTAAGTGACTGAAGGTGTGTTATCATCATCGTTAATTTCTAAAAGAATATATTTCAACGAAGCTATAACATTCGTCATCCTTACGTTTTTTCCAAAGTAGCTGAATTTCGAGTATTGATCGATAAGACAGTCAGTTTTAGCCTTGAAGCCGTCAACTGATTTCTGTGTCCACCATGGGACGCCGTAGTTTCCCTTCTTGTCATACATACGACCTGTGATGAACAGACAAAAGTGCTATACAACATCTCAAGCGTTTACAATAAGAAAACCCAGAGAAATCAAGTTTAACCGCGATTTCCTCTCAATTTCTTAAACTGTTATGCACTGGGCATTCTTTTACCCGGGATAAATGATAAGTGACAAATGATAAGTGATAAATGATAAGTGATAAATGATAAGTGATAAGTGATAAACGATAAGTGATAAATTACAAGTGATAAGTGATAAACGATAAATGATAAATGGGTAGGTATATGTACAAGCGGTCATGACGTTCAGAACTGAACCGGTTTTACGTGATAAAGGTAGTTCTAAAACCCGTATTTCCAAGTAATTGTGATTTCCTGCTGTCTAGAATAAGACTAGTATACCTAATAGGTAATGAATGCTGCCTCTCAGTTAAGTAAATGTATTAGAAGAAAACCTACAGTAGCTCTTTGGCAGGAAAAATATATTACTGGGCAAAAAAATGTCAAGGTGTGATATGTGTTAGATGAATCTATTGAGTAGCTTTAGGGATATCTTGCCTGAAGCCTGACTTTATCGCTTTCAGCTCGAGTTTGTAAATCCCATAAAGCACGGCCACGCATTTTGTATCTATTACATAAACATGAGTGATTCCCCAGACGTTTTACTTGATAAAACCAGCAATATATGTAGATCTACGTTACCTGAGTTATCGAACGCATGAACCAGCTCGTGTCCAACTGCTCCACCGATGCTACCATAGTTAGCATATCTGAACGTAGAAACAAAAATGTTAATCCTGACTGTTGGAACAAGTTGCCGTTGAATTGTTGGCAATATGGTTTAGGTGGAAAATATGTTGACAAAAATGGAAAATTAGTTTTTGAAAAATATGGAGAATGAGCCATTTTGGGCATGGGTTTCCTTTAACAATCACAGGATATATATGGTCGGGGGAGAAAAATAACGTCAATATCCTTCATTTATGACACACAAAACACAACAGTGCGGTCCCGACGACAGAAACATTTGTGACCTCGCTCCATTGTTACAAGACTTATTCTTGCGTGGGTACGAATAAGGCACATGTAATATAAAACATTCGTCCAGCTGGTTGAATATCAGTATGAGTATGAATAGGGCACATGCAATATAAAACATTTGTCCAGCTGGTTGAATATCAGTATGAGTATGAATAAGGCACATGCAATATAAAACATCCGTCCAGCTGGTTGAATATCAGTATGAGTATGAATAGAGCACATGCAATTTAAAACATTCGTCCAGCTGGTTGAATATCAGTATGAGTATGAATAGGGCACATGCAATATAAAACATTCGTCCAGCTGGTTGAATATCAGTATGAGTATGAATAGGGCACATGCAATATAAAACATTCGTCCAGCTGGTTGAATATCAGTATGAGTATGAATAGGGCACATGCAATATAAAACATTCGTCCAGCTGGTTGAATATCAGTATGAGTATGAATAGGGCACATGCAATATAAAACATTCGTCCAGCTGGTTGAATATCAGTATGAGTATGAATAGGGCACATGCAATATAAAACATTCGTCCAGCTGGTTGAATATCAGTATGAGTATGAATAGGGCACATGCAATATAAAACATTCGTCCAGCTGGTTGAATATCAGTATGAGTATGAATAGGGCACATGCAATATAAAACATTCGTCCAGCTGGTTGAATATCAATATGAGTATGAATAGGGCACATGCAATATAAAACATTCGTCCAGCTGGTTGAATATCAGTATGAGTATGAATAGGGCACATGCAATATAAAACATTCGTCCAGCTGGTTGAATATCAGTATGAGTATGAATAGGGCACATGCAATATAAAACATTCGTCCAGCTGGTTGAATATCAGTATGAGTATGAATAAGGCACTTGCAATATAAAACATTCGTCCAGCTGGTTGAATATCAGTATGAGTATGAATAGGGCACATGCAATATAAAACATTCGTCCAGCTGGTTGAATATCAGTATGAGTATGAATAGGGCACATGCAATATATAACATTCGTCCAGCTGGTTGAATATCAGTATGAGTATGAATAGGGCACATGCAATATATAACATTCGTCCAGCTGGTTGAATATCAGTATGAGTATGAATAAGGCACATGCAATATAAAACATTCGTCCAGCTGGTTGAATATCAGTACGAGTATGAATAGGGCACATGCAATATAAAACATTCGTCCAGCTGGTTGAATATCAGTACGAGTATGAATAAGGCACATGCAATATAAAACATTCGTCCAGCTGGTTGAATACCAGTACGAGTATGAATAGGGCACATGCAATATAAAACATTCGTCCAGCTGGTTGAATATCAGTATGAGTATGAATAGGGCACATGCAATATAAAACATTCGTCCAGCTGGTTGAATATCAGTACGAGTATGAATAGGGCACATGCAATATAAAACATTCGTCCAGCTGGTTGAATATCAGTATGAGTATGAATAAGGCACATGCAATATAAAACATTCGTCCAGCTGGTTGAATATCAGTACGAGTATGAATAGGGCACATGCAATATAAAACATTCGTCCAGCTGGTTGAATATCAGTACGAGTATGAATAAGGCACATGCAATATAAAACATTCGTCCAGCTGGTTGAATACCAGTACGAGTATGAATAGGGCACATGCAATATAAAACATTCGTCCAGCTGGTTGAATATCAGTATGAGTATGAATAGGGCACATGCAATATAAAACATTCGTCCAGCTGGTTGAATATCAATAATTTTCTTTTAGTCATTAGCACTATTGTTGTAGTCCTTTGGGACCTTCACGGGTCGTATATAAACCACTCCTTGTCATAATCACACCACTTGACGTCGCAACCATCCTTCGTTTTGACCTTTTTTTGAGATTTCAATTTGCATTGTTTATTTGTTATTTACATAAATTGACAGGCAATTATTGCATGGTCCTTCCTAGAAGGATTTTGTCTAGCCTTAATGTCCTTCCGGTTAGCTCAGTGGTTAAGCTCCGGTCTGTTGAGCGGGAGGTCACAGGTTCAAACCCCAGCCAGTTATTTTAAGACCCTGAGTGTTGGTCTGAGTAGAAGGTGCTGCCTTTGTGAAACAACTGCAAATGGTTAGACCTTCACGTCTTCTCGGATAAGGACGTAAAATCTCCCGTCGGCCTCAAGTTTATCAGTCTCATCAGACTGTCACGAGTTACCGACGTTAAATAAAGTTGCTTTACTTTAGTGTTACCGTTTAGATCCAACTTTGTCTTCCACTGTAATTTAGTACCTGTAACCTCCAAAAGGTGGAGCTGCAGCATTGGGTTGGAGAACACGTTCCAAACATTTTTCCCTGCGGGGGTTTTAACTGGTTTTCGTGTCCGGCTCAGCACGTTAGTTTTTTCTGTATGTACGTGACCATTAATGCATTCATGACTTGACATCAATTATAATTATTTATCCTAGCTACCTTAGCAAATAAACGACTGCTGGGCGACTCCCTCCACCTGTCTCATTGTGCTGTATATAATAGAAATGTTTTCTATTCGGCTGAGCGCAGCGAAAGAGAATAGAAGTCTAGAAAATTGAAGTACAAAATTGAAGTAGAGACTTATGAGACACAAAGTTTCATGAGAAAACTTACTTTGGAAACCTCTTGTCATAGTACGGAGCCTGAAGAATCCCAGCTGGAAAAACTACCAAAATGAGCACATAATTAGATGAGAGCATGATACTCAGGGTAGCTAAACAATGAGTTTGTTTAGAACGGATTTCGTATGAGCGGGGACAAAAATACGGTGTGTCCGTAGCCTTACCAAACCGTACCGTAAATTACTGTACCGTAACTCGGTGATATTATTGGATCAGAAGGACAAAAACAATGGGGGAAACCATTTCAAAGTCACGGCATGTTATACAGTGATTGTGCCGTAAGTCATTGCCGTAGGGTACCCCCCACTCATATGAAATCCACTCTAAAGGAATGCTGCTTGGTACCACCGACATGCAATGAACATCAAGACTTGAAACTTTGTGGTATTCGTCATGGATTGATTCAAATGGAGATCCAATAGGCCTGTTTGCAGGAAACAGTCACGTGCTGATATATCACTTCAATAGTAAATGAATTACGCTCGTGCACGTGATCCCATGTGAAAGGCTTTACTGGAAACAGTCACGTACTGATATATCGCTTCAATAGCAAATGAATTGCGCTCGTGCACGTGATCCTATGGGAAAGGCTTTACTGGAAACAGTCACGTACTGGTATATCACTTCAATACTCGTGCACGTGATCCAATGGGAAAGGCTTTATTGGAAACAGTTACGTACTGATATATCACTTCAATAGCAAATGAATTGCGCTCGTGCACGTGATCCCATGGGAAAGGCTTTACTGGAAACAGTCACGTGCTGATATATCACTTCAATAGTAAATGAATTGCGCTCGTGCACGTGATCCCATGTGAAAGGCTTTACTGGAAACAGTCACGTACTGATATATCACTTCAATAGCAAATGAATTTCGCTCGTGCACGTGATCCTATGGGAAAGGCTTTACTGGAAACAGTCACGTGCTGATATATCACTTCAATACTCGTGCACGTGATCCCATGGGAAAGGCTTTACTGGAAACAGTCACGTGCTGATTTATCACTTCAATACTCGTGCACGTGATCCCATGGGAAAGGCTTTACTGGAAACAGTCACGTGCTGATATATCACTTCAATACTCGTGCACGTGATCCCATGGGAAAGGCTTTACTGGAAACAGTCACGTGCTGATATATCACTTCAATAGCAAATGAATTGCGCTCGTGCACGTGATCCTATGGGAAAGGCTTTACTGGAAACAGTCACGTACTGATATATCACTTCAATACTCGTGCACGTGATCCAATGGGAAAGGCTTTATTGGAAACAGTTACGTGCTGATATATCACTTCAATAGCAAATGAATTGCGCTCGTGCACGTGATCCCATGGGAAAGGCTTTACTGGAAACAGTCACGTGCTGATATATCACTTCAATACTCGTGCACGTGATCCAATGGGAAAGGCTTTATTGGAAACAGTCACGTGCTGATATATCACTTCAATAGCAAATGAATTGCGCTCGTGCACGTGATCCAATGGGAAAGGCTTTACTGGAAACAGTCACGTACTGATATATCACTTCAATACTCGTGCACGTGATCCAATGGGAAAGGCTTTATTGGAAACAGTCACGTGCTGATATATCACTTCAATAGCAAATGAATTGCGCTCGTGCACGTGATCCCATGGGAAAGGCTTTACTGGAAACAGTCACGTGCTGATATATCACTTCAATACTCGTGCACGTGATCCCATGGGAAAGGCTTTATTGGAAACAGTTACGTACTGATATATCACTTCAATAGCAAATGAATTGCGCTCGTGCACGTGATCCTATGGGAAAGGCTTTACTGGAAAGGGTCACGTGCTGATATATCACTTCAATACTCGTGCACGTGATCCCATGGGAAAGGCTTTACTGGAAACAGTCACGTGCTGAAATATCACTTCAATACTCGTGCACGTGATCCCATGGGAAAGGCTTTACTGGAAACAGTCACGTGCTGATATATCACTTCAATACTCGTGCACGTGATCCCATGGGAAAGGCTTTATTGGAATCAGTCACGTGCTGATATATCACTTCAATACTCGTGCACGTGATCCCATGGGAAAGGCTTTATTGGAAACAGTCACGTGCTGATATATCACTTCAATACTCGTGCACGTGATCCCATGGGAAAGACTTTACTGGAAACAGTCACGTGCTGATATATCACTTCAATACTCGTGCACGTGATCCCATGGGAAAGGCTTTACTGGAAACAGTCACGTGCTGATATATCACTTCAATACTCGTGCACGTGATCCCATGGGAAAGGCTTTACTGGAAACAGTCACGTGCTGATATATCACTTCAATACTCGTGCACGTGATCCCATGGGAAAGACTTTACTGGAAACAGTCACGTGCTGATATATCACTTCAATACTCGTGCACATGATCCCATGGGAAAGGCTTTATTGGAAACAGTCACGTGCTGATATATCACTTCAATACTCGTGCACGTGATCCTATGGGAAAGGATTTATTGGAAACAGTCACGTGCTGATATATCACTTCAATAGTAAATGAATTGCCTCGTGCACGTGATCCCATGTGAAAGGCTTTATTGGAAACAGTCACGTGCTGATATATCACTTCAATAGTAAATGAATTGCGCTCGTGCACGTGATCCCATGTGAAAGGCTTTATTGGAAACAGTCACGTGCTGATATATCACTTCAATAGTAAATGAATTGCGCTCGTGCACGTGATCCCATGTGAAAGGCTTTACTGGAAACAGTCACGTACTGATATATCACTTCAATAGCAAATGAATTTCGCTCGTGCACGTGATCCTATGGGAAAGGCTTTATTGGAAACAGTTACGTACTGATATATCACTTCAATAGCAAATGAATTGCGCTCGTGCACGTGATCCCATGGGAAAGGCTTTACTGGAAACAGTCACGTGCTGATATATCACTTCAATAGTAAATGAATTGCGCTCGTGCACGTGATCCCATGTGAAAGGCTTTACTGGAAACAGTCACGTACTGATATATCACTTCAATAGCAAATGAATTTCGCTCGTGCACGTGATCCTATGGGAAAGGCTTTACTGGAAACAGTCACGTGCTGATATATCACTTCAATACTCGTGCACGTGATCCCATGGGAAAGGCTTTACTGGAAACAGTCACGTGCTGATTTATCACTTCAATACTCGTGCACGTGATCCCATGGGAAAGGCTTTACTGGAAACAGTCACGTGCTGATATATCACTTCAATACTCGTGCACGTGATCCCATGGGAAAGGCTTTACTGGAAACAGTCACGTGCTGATATATCACTTCAATAGCAAATGAATTGCGCTCGTGCACGTGATCCTATGGGAAAGGCTTTACTGGAAACAGTCACGTACTGATATATCACTTCAATACTCGTGCACGTGACCCAATGGGAAAGGCTTTATTGGAAACAGTTACGTGCTGATATATCACTTCAATAGCAAATGAATTGCGCTCGTGCACGTGATCCCATGGGAAAGGCTTTACTGGAAACAGTCACGTGCTGATATATCACTTCAATACTCGTGCACGTGATCCAATGGGAAAGGCTTTATTGGAAACAGTCACGTGCTGATATATCACTTCAATAGCAAATGAATTGCGCTCGTGCACGTGATCCAATGGGAAAGGCTTTACTGGAAACAGTCACGTACTGATATATCACTTCAATACTCGTGCACGTGATCCAATGGGAAAGGCTTTATTGGAAACAGTCACGTGCTGATATATCACTTCAATAGCAAATGAATTGCGCTCGTGCACGTGATCCCATGGGAAAGGCTTTACTGGAAACAGTCACGTGCTGATATATCACTTCAATACTCGTGCACGTGATCCCATGGGAAAGGCTTTATTGGAAACAGTTACGTACTGATATATCACTTCAATAGCAAATGAATTGCGCTCGTGCACGTGATCCTATGGGAAAGGCTTTACTGGAAAGGGTCACGTGCTGATATATCACTTCAATACTCGTGCACGTGATCCCATGGGAAAGGCTTTACTGGAAACAGTCACGTGCTGAAATATCACTTCAATACTCGTGCACGTGATCCCATGGGAAAGGCTTTACTGGAAACAGTCACGTGCTGATATATCACTTCAATACTCGTGCACGTGATCCCATGGGAAAGGCTTTATTGGAATCAGTCACGTGCTGATATATCACTTCAATACTCGTGCACGTGATCCCATGGGAAAGGCTTTATTGGAAACAGTCACGTGCTGATATATCACTTCAATACTCGTGCACGTGATCCCATGGGAAAGACTTTACTGGAAACAGTCACGTGCTGATATATCACTTCAATACTCGTGCACGTGATCCCATGGGAAAGGCTTTACTGGAAACAGTCACGTGCTGATATATCACTTCAATACTCGTGCACGTGATCCCATGGGAAAGGCTTTACTGGAAACAGTCACGTGCTGATATATCACTTCAATACTCGTGCACGTGATCCCATGGGAAAGACTTTACTGGAAACAGTCACGTGCTGATATATCACTTCAATACTCGTGCACATGATCCCATGGGAAAGGCTTTATTGGAAACAGTCACGTGCTGATATATCACTTCAATACTCGTGCACGTGATCCTATGGGAAAGGATTTATTGGAAACAGTCACGTGCTGATATATCACTTCAATAGTAAATGAATTGCGCTCGTGCACGTGATCCCATGTGAAAGGCTTTATTGGAAACAGTCACGTGCTGATATATCACTTCAATAGTAAATGAATTGCGCTCGTGCACGTGATCCCATGTGAAAGGCTTTATTGGAAACAGTCACGTGCTGATATATCACTTCAATAGTAAATGAATTGCGCTCGTGCACGTGATCCCATGTGAAAGGCTTTACTGGAAACAGTCACGTACTGATATATCACTTCAATAGCAAATGAATTTCGCTCGTGCACGTGATCCTATGGGAAAGGCTTTACTGGAAACAGTCACGTGCTGATATATCACTTCAATACTCGTGCACGTGATCCCATGGGAAAGGCCTTACTGGAAACAGTCACGTGCTGATATATCACTTCAATACTCGTGCACGTGATCCCATGGGAAAGGCTTTACTGGAAACAGTCACGTGCTGATATATCACTTCAATACTCGTGCACGTGATCCCATGGGAAAGGCTTTACTGGAAACAGTCACGTGCTGATATATCACTTCAATAGCAAATGAATTGCGCTCGTGCACGTGATCCTATGGGAAAGGCTTTACTGGAAACAGTCACGTACTGATATATCACTTCAATACTCGTGCACGTGATCCAATGGGAAAGGCTTTATTGGAAACAGTTACGTGCTGATATATCACTTCAATAGCAAATGAATTGCGCTCGTGCACGTGATCCCATGGGAAAGGCTTTACTGGAAACAGTCACGTGCTGATATATCACTTCAATACTCGTGCACGTGATCCAATGGGAAAGGCTTTATTGGAAACAGTCACGTGCTGATATATCACTTCAATAGCAAATGAATTGCGCTCGTGCACGTGATCCAATGGGAAAGGCTTTACTGGAAACAGTCACGTACTGATATATCACTTCAATACTCGTGCACGTGATCCAATGGGAAAGGCTTTATTGGAAACAGTCACGTGCTGATATATCACTTCAATAGCAAATGAATTGCGCTCGTGCACGTGATCCCATGGGAAAGGCTTTACTGGAAACAGTCACGTGCTGATATATCACTTCAATACTCGTGCACGTGATCCCATGGGAAAGGCTTTATTGGAAACAGTTACGTACTGATATATCACTTCAATAGCAAATGAATTGCGCTCGTGCACGTGATCCTATGGGAAAGGCTTTACTGGAAAGGGTCACGTGCTGATATATCACTTCAATACTCGTGCACGTGATCCCATGGGAAAGGCTTTACTGGAAACAGTCACGTGCTGATATATCACTTCAATACTCGTGCACGTGATCCCATGGGAAAGGCTTTACTGGAAACAGTCACGTGCTGATATATCACTTCAATACTCGTGCACGTGATCCCATGGGAAAGGCTTTATTGGAAACAGTCACGTGCTGATATATCACTTCAATACTCGTGCACGTGATCCCATGGGAAAGACTTTACTGGAAACAGTCACGTGCTGATATATCACTTCAATACTCGTGCACGTGATCCCATGGGAAAGGCTTTATTGGAAACAGTCACGTGCTGATATATCACTTCAATACTCGTGCACGTGATCCTATGGGAAAGGCTTTACTGGAAACAGTCACGTGCTGATATATCACTTCAATACTCGTGCACGTGATCCCATGGGAAAGGCTTTATTGGAAACAGTTACGTACTGATATATCACTTCAATAGCAAATGAATTGCGCTCGTGCACGTGATCCTATGGGAAAGGCTTTACTGGAAACAGTCACGTGCTGATATATCACATCAATACTCGTGCACGTGATCCCATGGGAAAGGCTTTATTGGAAACAGTTACGTGCTGATATATCACATCAATACTCGTGCACGTGATCCCATGGGAAAAGCTTTACTGGAATCAGTCACGTGTTGATATATCACTTCAATACTCGTGCACGTGATCCCATGGGAAAGGCTTTACTGGAATCAGTCACGTGCTGATATATCACTTCAATACTCGTGCACGTGATCCCATGGGAAAAGCTTTACTGGAATCAGTCACGTGTTGATATATCACTTCAATACTCGTGCACGTGATCCCATGGGAAAGGCTTTACTGGAAACAGTCAAGTGCTGATATATCACTTCAATACTCGTGCACGTGATCCCATGGGAAAGGCTTTACTGGAAACAGTCACGTGCTGATATATCACTTCAATACTCGTGCACGTGATCCCATGGGAAAAGCTTTACTGGAATCAGTCACGTGTTGATATATCACTTCAATACTCGTGCACGTGATCCCATGGGAAAGGCTTTACTGGAAACAATCACGTGCTGATATCTCACTTCAATAGCGAATGAATTGCGCTCGTGCATGTGATCCCATGGCCATGGGAAAGGTAAGCAAACTTCGAGACAGTTTTAGAAAGATCGACAATCGATTGGAGGTTGAAAATAGCATTTACAAACAGGTTTTGCAAAAAACACTACCGATCTCGTACAAGTTCCTTTAAATAAATGATATTTTTTTGCACTCTAGTATACCACGTGATCGTATTTTACAAAAGGCTCATTGTAAACCATATAAGGTACTGACTTACCATATAAGGTACTGACTTACCATATAAGGTACTGACTTACCATATAAGGTACTGACTTACCAATCTGGTTTCTGGACGGACTGTAGTAAGCGTTAACAGTTTGTGGAGTCATCAGCCACCTGTGAGTTAATTAAGAGAAGAGCCCAATTAACTACTGACAATGAACATTTCTACAAGACACTCGTTCTGTCTTCCAGTTCTTCGAATACTTTAGAATGTACTTCAACTGCGTAAACATCAAATGTTTAAAACATACACGTTTCACAATGAAACAAAAAAGGGGGCTACGCATAAAAAATGTAAAGTTGAACATGTGAAAGAAGATATAAAGATAGTGCATCACTTTTAAGAGCCCAATTAACTACTGACAATGAACATTTCTACAAGACACTCGTTCTGTCTTTCAGTTCTTCGAATACTTTAGAATGTACTTCAACTGCGTAAACATTAAATGTTTAAAACAGATACGTTTCACAATGAAACAAAAAAGGGGGCTACGCATAAAAAATGTAAAGTTGAACATGTGAAAGAAGATATAAAGATAGTGCATCACTTTTAAGAGCCCAATTAACTACTGACAATGAACATTTCTACAAGACACTCGTTCTGTCTTTCAGTTCTTCGAATACTTTAGAATGTACTTCAACTGCGTAAACATTAAATGTTTAAAACATATACGTTTCACAATGAAACAAAAAAGGGGGCTACGCATAAAAAATGTAAAGTTGAACATGTGAAAGAAGATATAAAGATAGTGCATCACTTTTAAGAGCCCAATTAACTACTGACAATGAACATTTCTACAAGACACTCGTTCTGTCTTTCAGTTCTTCGAATACTTTAGAATGTACTTCAACTGCGTAAACATTAAATGTTTAAAACATATACGTTTCACAATGAAACAAAAAAGGGGGCTACGCATAAAAAATGTAAAGTTGAACATGTGAAAGAAGATATAAAGATAGTGCATCACTTTTAAGAGCCCAATTAACTACTGACAATGAACATTTCTACAAGACACTCGTTCTGTCTTTCAGTTCTTCGAATACTTTAGAATGTACTTCAACTGCGTAAACATTAAATGTTTAAAACATATACGTTTCACAATGAAACAAAAAAGGGGGCTACGCATAAAAAATGTAAAGTTGAACATGTGAAAGAAGATATAAAGATAGTGCATCACTTTTAAGAGCCCAATTAACTACTGACAATGAACATTTCTACAAGACACTCGTTCTGTCTTTCAGTTCTTCGAATACTTTAGAATGTACTTCAACTGCGTAAACATCAAATGTTTAAAACATATACGTTTCACAATGAAACAAAAAAAGGGGCTACGCATCAAAAATGTAAAGTTGAACATGTGAAAGAAGATATAAAGATAGTGCATCACTTTTAAGAGCCCAATTAACTACTGACAATGAACATTTCTACAAGACACTCGTTCTGTCTTTCAGTTCTTCGAATACTTTAGAATGTACTTCAACTGCGTAAACATCAAATGTTTAAAACATATACGTTTCACAATGAAACAAAAAAAGGGGCTACGCATAAAAAATGTAAAGTTGAACATGTGAAAGAAGATATAAAGATAGTGCATCACTTTGAAGAGCCCAATTAACTACTGACAATGAACATTTCTACAAGACACTCGTTCTGTCTTTCAGTTCTTCGAATACTTTAGAATGTACTTCAACTGCGTAAACATCAAATGTTTAAAACATATACGTTTCACAATGAAACAAAAAAGGGGGCTACGCATAAAAAATGTAAAGTTGAACATGTGAAAGAAGATATAAAGATAGTGCATCACTTTGAAGAGCCCAATTAACTACTGACAATGAACATTTCTACAAGACACTCGTTCTGTCTTTCAGTTCTTCGAATACTTTAGAATGTACTTCAACTGCGTAAACATCAAATGTTTAAAACATATACGTTTCACAATGAAACAAAAAAGGGGGCTACGCATAAAAAATGTAAAGTTGAACATGTGAAAGAAGATATAAAGATAGTGCATCACTTTGAAGAGCCCAATTAACTACTGACAATGAACATTTCTACAAGACACTCGTTCTGTCTTTCAGTTCTTCGAATACTTTAGAATGTACTTCAACTGCGTAAACATCAAATGTTTAAAACAGATACGTTTCACAATGAAACAAAAAAAGGGGCTACGCATAAAAAATGTAAAGTTGAACATGTGAAAGAAGATATAAAGATAGTGCATCACTTTTAAGAGCCCAATTAACTACTGACAATGAACATTTCTACAAGACACTCGTTCTGTCTTTCAGTTCTTCGAATACTTTAGAATGTACTTCAACTGCGTAAACATCAAATGTTTAAAACATATACGTTTCACAATGAAACAAAAAAAGGGGCTACGCATAAAAAATGTAAAGTTGAACATGTGAAAGAAGATATAAAGATAGTGCATCACTTTTAAGAGCCCAATTAACTACTGACAATGAACATTTCTACAAGACACTCGTTCTGTCTTTCAGTTCTTCGAATACTTTAGAATGTACTTCAACTGCGTAAACATCAAATGTTTAAAACATATACGTTTCACAATGAAACAAAAAAGGGGGCTACGCATAAAAAATGTAAAGTTGAACATGTGAAAGAAGATATAAAGATAGTGCATCACTTTTAAGAGCCCAATTAACTACTGACAATGAACATTTCTACAAGACACTCGTTCTGTCTTTCAGTTCTTCGAATACTTTAGAATGTACTTCAACTGCGTAAACATCAAATGTTTAAAACATATACGTTTCACAATGAAACAAAAAAAGGGGCTACGCATAAAAAATGTAAAGTTGAACATGTGAAAGAAGATATAAAGATAGTGCATCACTTTGAAGAGCCCAATTAACTACTGACAATGAACATTTCTACAAGACACTCGTTCTATCTTTCAGTTCTTCGAATACTTTAGAATGTACTTCAACTGCGTAAACATCAAATGTTTAAAACATATACGTTTCACAATGAAACAAAAAAGGGGGCTACGCATAAAAAATGTAAAGTTGAACATGTGAAAGAAGATATAAAGATAGTGCATCACTTTTAAGAGCCCAATTAACTACTGACAATGAACATTTCTACAAGACACTCGTTCTGTCTTTCAGTTCTTCGAATACTTTAGAATGTACTTCAACTGCGTAAACATCAAATGTTTAAAACATATACGTTTCACAATGAAACAAAAAAGGGGGCTACGCATAAAAAATGTAAAGTTGAACATGTGAAAGAAGATATAAAGATAGTGCATCACTTTTAAGAGCCCAATTAACTACTGACAATGAACATTTCTACAAGACACTCGTTCTGTCTTTCAGTTCTTCGAATACTTTAGAATGTACTTCAACTGCGTAAACATCAAATGTTTAAAACATATACGTTTCACAATGAAACAAAAAAGGGGGCTACGCATAAAAAATGTAAAGTTGAACATGTGAAAGAAGATATAAAGATAGTGCATCACTTTTAAGAGCCCAATTAACTACTGACAATGAACATTTCTACAAGACACTCGTTCTGTCTTTCAGTTCTTCGAATACTTTAGAATGTACTTCAACTGCGTAAACATCAAATGTTTAAAACATATACGTTTCACAATGAAACAAAAAAGGGGGCTACGCATAAAAAATGTAAAGTTGAACATGTGAAAGAAGATATAAAGATAGTGCATCACTTTGAAGAGCCCAATTAACTACTGACAATGAACATTTCTACAAGACACTCGTTCTGTCTTTCAGTTCTTCGAATACTTTAGAATGTACTTCAACTGCGTAAACATCAAATGTTTAAAACATATACGTTTCACAATGAAACAAAAAAGGGGGCTACGCATAAAAAATGTAAAGTTGAACATGTGAAAGAAGATATAAAGATAGTGCATCACTTTTAAGAGCCCAATTAACTACTGACAATGAACATTTCTACAAGACACTCGTTCTGTCTTTCAGTTCTTCGAATACTTTAGAATGTACTTCAACTGCGTAAACATCAAATGTTTAAAACATATACGTTTCACAATGAAACAAAAAAGGGGGCTACGCATAAAAAATGTAAAGTTGAACATGTGAAAGAAGATATAAAGATAGTGCATCACTTTTAAGAGCCCAATTAACTACTGACAATGAACATTTCTACAAGACACTCGTTCTATCTTTCAGTTCTTCGAATACTTTAGAATGTACTTCAACTGCGTAAACATCAAATGTTTAAAACATATACGTTTCACAATGAAACAAAAAAGGGGGCTACGCATAAAAAATGTAAAGTTGAACATGTGAAAGAAGATATAAAGATAGTGCATCACTTTTAAGAGCCCAATTAACTACTGACAATGAACATTTCTACAAGACACTCGTTCTGTCTTTCAGTTCTTCGAATACTTTAGAATGTACTTCAACTGCGTAAACATCAAATGTTTAAAACATATACGTTTCACAATGAAACAAAAAAGGGGGCTACGCATAAAAAATGTAAAGTTGAACATGTGAAAGAAGATATAAAGATAGTGCATCACTTTTAAGAGCCCAATTAACTACTGAATATGAACATTTCTACAAGACACTCGTTCTGTCTTTCAGTTCTTCGAATACTTTAGAATGTACTTCAACTGCGTAAACATCAAATGTTTAAAACATATACGTTTCACAATGAAACAAAAAAAGGGGCTACGCATAAAAAATGTAAAGTTGAACATGTGAAAGAAGATATAAAGATAGTGCATCACTTTGAAGAGCCCAATTAACTACTGACAATGAACATTTCTACAAGACACTCGTTCTGTCTTTCAGTTCTTCGAATACTTTAGAATGTGCTTCAACTGCGTAAACATCAAATGTTTAAAACATACACGTTTCACAATGAAACAAAAAAGGGGGCTACGCATAAAAAATGTAAAGTTGAACATGTGAAAGAAGATATAAAGATAGTGCATCACTTTTAAGAGCCCAATTAACTACTGACAATGAACATTTCTACAAGACACTCGTTCTATCTTACAGTTCTTCGAATACTTTAGACTGTGCTTCAACTGCGTAAACATCAAATGTTTAAAACATACACGTTTCACAATGAAACAAAAAAGGGGGCTACGCATAAAAAATGTAAAGTTGAACATGTGAAAGAAGATATAAAGATAGTGCATCACTTTTAAGAGCCCAATTAACTACTGACAATGAACATTTCTACAAGACACTCGTTCTATCTTACAGTTCTTCGAATACTTTAGACTGTGCTTCAACTGCGTAAACATCAAATGTTTAAAACATACACGTTTCACAATGAAACAAAAAAGGGGGCTACGCATAAAAAATGTAAAGTTGAACATGTGAAAGAAGATATAAAGATAGTGCATCACTTTTAAGAGCCCAATTAACTACTGACAATGAACATTTCTACAAGACACTCGTTCTGTCTTTCAGTTCTTCGAATACTTTAGAATGTGCTTCAACTGCGTATACATCAAATGTTTAAAACATATACGTTTCACAATGAAACAAAAAAGGGGACTACGCATAAAAAATGTAAAGTTGAACATGTGAAAGAAGATATAAAGATAGTGCATCACTTTTAAGAGCCCAATTAACTACTGACAATGAACATTTCTACAAGACACTCGTTCTGTCTTTCAGTTCTTCGAATACTTTAGAATGTGCTTCAACTGCGTATACATCAAATGTTTAAAACATATACGTTTCACAATGAAACAAAAAAAGGGGGCTACGCATAAAAAATGTAAAGTTGAACATGTGAAAGAAGATATAAAGATAGTGCATCACTTGCTACTTTCAAATCAAAATTCAAGAAATGCCTGTTCTACTTTTAGTACTATTCTCTAGTTGCCATACTGCTTTGTATTTTTTTATCTTTCAATTATACTTGGTAACTCTTAATGTTCTGCTATCTTTGACATGAAATCTCGGTTTGTTCTTTTACACATGCATGCAAGGGTGAAAGGGACATTTGTTGAAAACCCTTTAAGGGTTGTTAACCCTAATTCTTCTATGGAAAAAAAGAAACCTTCTGAAACATGAAATGTGTTGGTCGTCCCTGTTCTTACCAATCTATCGTAAACCTGAATGTTCCGTACAAGTGGACATTTCAAAACTGACACACACAACTCCATATCAGACTATTAACTACTCATGCTTTCCTGGCAAACTAGAATAGACATTGTACTATACTTGATGAAGGTCTGAAAAGATTCGAGAGGATGAAAAACAGCTTTGCAGAGACATTTCACATGATAGTCCACGGAAGACTGGAAACAAGTTGCTAGCACATGATGTTGTGATCTGAATCACTTTCTACATCCCGGCAATTATTTATCAAAACAGTTTGGAAAACATATCCGCTCATCTACACACTATATTTACCATTTATCAGTTGTTAGTTTTGCGGTTTTATTATAAAAGGTACAGTGTCCCTTTAGACACTTAGAGTGCTTTTCATTTACGCGAACTGACTGGTCTGTTCGGCCAGTTCTTAAATGGAACGCGTCAGTTCTAGGAACTGACTGGACCAGTTCTCAGAACTGACACGTTCCATTTAAGAACTGGCCGTTCAGAGCAGTCAGTTCGCGTAAATGGAAGCGCCCTTTAGTTACTTACTTCTGTTTGTTCACTGCCTTTTCCAGTTGATTGAGGTTCTTTTTTGACGAATATTCAGAATGAGTTATCTGGTTTTCGAAATACTTTGTTGGTGAGAATTTGTCGGTGAGCTGAAAGAAACAAGAATATTCATTCCTCACTGAACGATTTTCGTCTTACGGTTTTCCCTGTTAAATACTGAATTATGAAATTGAAATTTTATGGTGTATTTTATGTAACGTAAAGTCCAATATGTTGATCATCTTTACTGCTGTAAACGTCGGCTGTCCAAATTTGTTATACCTCATATTCTCCAAAAGCATTTATTAGTCACCCACGACACCCACTGAAGTGGTTGAATGAATGTTGTGTACAGCCGGAAGGGGTGGCGCAGTGTTTAAGCGCTTCGCCTCTCACCTCTGTGGACCAAAGTTAGATTCCCTGATGCGGCGCCATATGAGCTGAGTTTGTTGGTATCTCGCCCATGCTTTGAGGGTCTCCAATCTGCCATGTAATGTTCTAGAGCAGATTTCAATTGAGTGTCGAAAGTTTTCGGTGATTGCTTTGGTTTTGCGTTTCAGCGAACCAAAAATATCGTGGTTTTGGTTTTGGTCCATCATGCCATCAATCCACGGTTGTGTTTACTTCTCCTCCTGATTGGTTGCTTTCTCATGCCAGTGAAACCAATCGGTATTCACTTTAGTTCGTGATGGGTTCGTTGTAATTGCTTTGGTTTTGGTTTTGGTACAGTCAATTGAAACCTGCTCTATTCACCGACCTATAGATTACCTGGTTTTACAAACGACATCAACGTGTGACGTCATGTATCAATTTTACTGATATTTCACGTGACATATCACTTTCATGTCGCGCGTAAATCTGATATGTTGTCGCTTGATTAATAATAAAAAAAACATGTAAGAATGTAAATGTAAGTAAGTACATTCATTTTGTTATGCTAGTTCATGTAATAGTATGTAGAAACTTGAAGTTGTTTTGTTGTCCTATTTGTGTTCAGGTCGCTAGGACGGTGTTTTATGGAAGTCTTGAGTTCCTAAAGCGTTTCACTCCTCTAACCAGTGGGGAAGGCTGCAGACTAGATACAACCACGACCTTCGCTCGAGGCCGAATTTTCCACATCAATTATCCCTCATAAGTGCCCAGGCCTGATAACTCCTTTCCAAACCCGTTAAACTTGAATGATTTTTACAGCAATTCGTATAGCTTCCAACGTCTGATATACCATAACCGGAATTCTCTGGTCCTCACTTTCCCCCGTGTGAAACGAATTTGGCATGTCTCTCCCGGAGAAAGAAGTATCATTGCATTGGATTGGGAAAATATAAAAACAACGAAAACCATCAAGTGATCCAAAACGTTTACCACGAGGCCAGAGACAGAACATATATTTCAATGCAGTAACCAATTTCCCTGCACGCGCGGCCCGAGATCATTATTCAAAATGGCTTGCAAAAAGTGCGGCCATTTCCCAAAAATCTCGATATCTTCCGCCTGGGCAGGCACAGGGAGGCCAGATTATTATGTATTCTCCTTCGTCGAATTCTACAACAAAACAACTTCAAAAGCCTTCTTCCTTTATTTACATGTACCTTGTATTACAGAAGTTCCGTAACTATATTTACGTTATTATTCCGAGTTATCGGGGGAAAAAACCATACAAATCTTGTAATTTACTTCTTTGATATTTACTGTTTTTAATACACAGTCAGAACTTGGACGGCCTGTGGTCAGAGGTAACACGCTGGTATCGCGTGTGCCACTGGGTTAGCTAAAGGCAGGAACTATTTGTCTACCAAAACGTCTGGATCTTCGTCTTACCTTATTCGTCGAAAGAAAGCGTTTAAAATGGAACCAGCTCTAAAGAAACAATTTACATCTTTATCAAGCGTGAGAGAGAGAAATTGGTAGCTAAAAAGAGATGCACCGAAGAAAGAAACAAAACGCTACTAAAAATGCCGTAGCAACGCTGGCAGCATTTTTTGTGGAAAAGCAGCTTCCCGAAGAGAAGACGACAAACCTCACTTGTATCAGGTAGTAAAACTTATGTCTATGCATAGTTAATAGAGTGGAATGGTTATGAAACCCGGCAAACTTCAAAAGGGCTAACAAAGGCGCTGCGATTTAGGTTGGAAGGGGGTAAGACAAAAGATTGTGCACAATCATAGTTCATTAGCGTTCCCTGAACGACTGAACTCACACGTTTCTATTGGCTGATTGACTAACATGTTGGAATTTCTATTGTGTTTTGTGCACGGTAGTGGTCGAAAAAAGCTAACAAAGACCTATAACAAAGAAGGTGCCTGAGTTTCCTAACCATTCCACTCTATTAACTATGGTCTATGTAACAAAACATTTAATGACTGGTCCCTTGGGAAACCAGTGAGTTGGTTTCCCTCGACTCTTGATGTGTCGTATCGAGATTCTTTGGAAACACAACTCACTGTTTCCCTCGGGGCCAGTTATTAAGTGTATTATATTTCATACCCCTTTGTACTTGTCATCTAACTGTTTATCGTTCAGGATATAGAGTGGGTAGCCTATCATATCTCTCACTGCGTCTGCCTGGAAACAGTTCAGAATAAGAATAAACGTAAATTGGTGCAATACATCAAGGGGATAAGACCAAGTTTCTAAGCTACTATAAATTAGTTTTTAATCACACTTAAAAAATAGATTGCTGGTCTTCATTAATTCGTTCGAAGCAGGCTTATTGGACTGCTACTGCTATACTCCTATCACTCACTCACTATGATGTTAGCACGTCAAATAATTTAGCTTGACGTCATCTCTAAAGCGACTACCTTCGTTAGACTTTAAGGGTGGTCGCTTAGGTTCCAAATGTAGTAATTATTTTGATTGAACCGGGAACAAAATAATCTGTTGTTAGAAACATGGTTCAGTGCTTACTCGTTAGCGGTGGTTTTATTCATATACATGTGTAGGAATAGTAGGTACTCCTCTCACTCGCTCACTTGATCACTCACTATGATGTTAGCACATGGGTACATGTGTAGGAATACGGTAAGTACTCTTCTCACTCACTCACTTGATCACTCACTATGATGTTAGCACATGGATACATGTGTAGGAATAGTAAGTACTCTTCTCACTCACTCACTTGATCACTCACTATGATGTTAGCACATGGGTACATGTGTAGGAATAGTAGGTACTCTTCTCACTCACTCACTTGATCACTCACTATGATGTTAGCACATGGATACATGTGTAGGAATAGTAGGTACTCTTCTCACTCACTCACTTGATCACTCACTATGATGTTAGCACATGTGTACATGTGTAGGAATAGTAAGTACTCTTCTCACTCACTCACTTGATCACTCACTATGATGTTAGCACATGGATACATGTGTAGGAATAGTAGGTACTCTTCTCACTCACTCACTTGATCACTCACTATGATGTTAGCACATGGATACATGTGTAGGAATAGTAAGTACTCTTCTCACTCACTCACTTGATCACTCACTATGATGTTAGCACATGGATACATGTGTAGGAATAGTAAGTACTCTTCTCACTCACTCACTTGATCACTCACTATGATGTTAGCACATGGATACATGTGTAGGAATACGGTAAGTACTCTTCTCACTCACTCACTTGATCACTCACTATGATGTTAGCACATGGATACATGTGTAGGAATAGTAGGTACTCTTCTCACTCACTCACTTGATCACTCACTATGATGTTAGCACATGGATACATGTGTAGGAATAGTAGGTACTCTTCTCACTCACTCACTTGATCACTCACTATGATGTTAGCACATGGATACATGTGTAGGAATACGGTAAGTACTCTTCTCACTCACTCACTTGATCACTCACTATGATGTTAGCACATGGGTACATGTGTAGGAATAGTAGGTACTCTTCTCACTCACTCACTTGATCACTCACTATGATGTCAGTACATGGATACATGTGTAGGAATAGTAGGTACTCCTCTCACTCACTCACTTCATCGCTCACTATGATGTTAGCACATGGGTACATGTGTAGGAATAGTAAGTACTCTTCTCACTCACTCACTTGATCACTCACTCTCACTCACTCACTTGATCACTCACTATGATGTTAGCACATGGGTACATGTGTAGGAATAGTAGGTACTCCTCTCACTCACTCACTCACTCACTTGATCACTCACTATGTTGTTAGCACATGGATACATGTGTAGGAATAGTAAGTACTCTTCTCACTCACTCACTTGATCACTCACTATGATGTTAGCACATGGGCACATGTGTAGGAATAGTAAGTACTCTTCTCACTCACTCACTTGATCACTCACTATGATGTTAGCACATGTATACATGTGTAGGAATAGTAAGTACTCTTCTCACTAACTCACTTGATCACTCACTATGTTGTTCGCACATGGGTACATGTGTAGGAATAGTAAGTACTCTTCTCACTCACTCACTTGATCACTCACTATGATGTTAGCACATGGATACATGCATGTGTAGGAATAGTAGGTACTCCTCTCACTCACTCACTCGATCACTCACTATGTTGTTAGCACATGGATACATGTGTAGGAATAGTAAGTACTCTTCTCGCTCACTCACTTGATCACTCACTATGATATTAGCACATGGGTACATGCATGTGTAGGAATAGTAGGTACTCTTCTCACTCACTCACTTGATCACTCACTATGATGTTAGCACATGGATACATGTGTAGGAATATTAGGTACTCCTCTCACTCACTATGATGTTAGCACATGGTTGCTTACTCGTGAGCGGTGGCTTCACTCATAGACATGTGTATGAATGGTAGGTAATAGCATTTCCGAGTCTCTAGATTAATTTCAAAATTTGCAGGGGGGCACATCCCCGATTTTTTTTCGCGACTTCACCCTGTTCACAAAATCCTACGGAACTGAGTTCCATTACACGATTTGCAAATCAAATACTTATTAACACGTGTCTTATCGAATATCCTTCACAATGAACACTGTGACTTGCGTGTAGCAGCTCTATGACCTAAAATGCTCTATGCTACCCCAACAATAGCCAAGCACTAAAACAATAATCGAGAAACAATGAAATCGCTTTGCATATCAACAGAGGTGCTGTTTTATAAGTTCAATCAGAATCATGCAACCTTACGAGCCGGTGTTTTCCATTGATCGGTCGGTGTAAAATGCGTACCTTATCAATGGCCGCTCGTCGCGTTTTCTCATCCATCCAGTCCAGTAATGGGAGTCTCTTTTTGAATGCATCACGGATAGCGTCGATCATCTCTGTTGCCTGGTAAAAGAGCATCCGTACTGTACATCATTTAAGGGTTAGAGGATGGCATGCATGTTTATTGACAGATACAGGCACGCGTTGACTGTGCAATGAACGAAAAATAATGAATACTGTATGAGGCAGTTCATCGAACAGTCAACGCGTGCCTGTATTTGTCAATAAAACACAAACATAAAGTCTCTAATTAATCTTTTTATATTCAAACTGAGCACACACCAATAAAGCACTACTACATGTACATTGGAGTTTGTACTGTGCTCAAAGTTGGAATACTGATTTATACTAAAAGCATACGACTGTCCGATTCAGGGACAGAGCATTCCCTCATATGATTATTGATAATCTGTAACATCATCAGTATCGATGGTAATTTAAAAAATGACTTTGTAGTAATTAAGATACTTTGTTATGCTTAGGTAAATTTATAACTATATTCTATATTGGAAGTGAAGTGCTGCCGCATGTTGAGAAACATACCTTAATAAATAGCACTATTTCATAAAAAAAACTTGTTTCGATACTTTCGATGTGCCCTCAGAATCTAATTAAAGAGTTAAACGGCTACTGGAGTTTTCTAAGCAGTAGTAAAATGTATTTTTATTAATGGTATTGAACCCCAGGTTTTGACAGAAGGACATATTGGTACAGTCATAGACTTTGCAAGTCCTCACTCGGAAGTACGGCCGTAAGTTTAACACAAAATGTTAAAAAAAAACACAAACAAAACAATACTGAATTTCTAACGGGACCTGAAAAATAGCCAGAGGCTTATCAAAGCCAGGGCCCGGCTAAATCACAGATCAAATTGGAATTTAGCGTGTACTGTTGGTTTAAACGAATGATGTATCTCGATCATGTCAAGTCTACATTTAACCCTTTCAGGAAGACAGTACAAATTAATTCATCAGGGTCACGAGCGTTTTAGCGATGAATCGAGGGGTAGACTGTGTTTTCATGAGTTTAACAGCGCTCTTGTTCGACCAACGCCAACCAGTTCAGCTGCGGAGTGCGAACACAGTCTTAGTATGCTGCCTCGTGCCTCGGCAGCAATTAGCAAACCGTTTTACAGTGACCACACTCGAATGCTTTTTTCCTCCTTTTTTCAGCAGCAGCCAATCACAGGCGTGATGCGAAACAATGGTTCAGATATTTTTTATAAACCTTTAAGCGTAGTCCACACGAGCAAGTTGTCCTTGACAAGTTTTCCCTTGACAAGTTTTATTTGTTCGTGTAGACGACGAAAAATGACAAGTTTTGCCTTGACAAGTCTCCTTGTTGAAAAACTGGCGTGCCAGTTTTTGAACAAGGCAACTTGTCAAGGAAAACTTGTCAAGGAAAACTTGCTCGCGTGGACTACGCATTATTGTGATGGACCTTATTCACACGGCGGCCATGTTTAATCCCAGGAGTATAAAAACTCAGTTTCAGAACTCGAACAACTGAAAAACCTTAGTCAGACAGATTACAGCGCGGAGGATTCTTTAACATAATACCAAACAATCGTGGACAGATGACAAAGGTTTGTCAGGCACATTGGTGATGAGTGGTATATACTAGCTGTCGTTTAACAATCACTAAACTGTTATATGAGGGTGGTACAATATATTTTCATGAGAAGTGATTGATTTTTGCTCGGGAAACAAGAAAACCCTATTTTGTGAAATCGTTAAACGTGATCTATCTTCTATCCCCGTGAGCCGTGGTTGGTATTTTGTTGCTTTTTTTCCACATGAAAAAAATAACATTTTTATCGAACTCATTTTCTATGGCCCTGCGAAATGAACTGTCCGTGAAACGGCATATTTTACATTTCTGTAATTTGATTGGATCACAAGGACAAAAACCGAATAGGAAACTATTTCAACCTCTCGGCATCTCGTACCGTCACTGCCGTCACTGCCGTATTTTGTCCCACTCAAACGCAATCTACTCTAAAGCAGTTGCATGCTACAGTGTTATTAGCCCACAAGGGCTTCTTTACCACTGTGTTTTATCAGAACAGCCAGCCGTTTTCAATCTAGTGACATGATCAATAAGTTCCAAACCTGCTGTCTACTGGATCCTTGAAATGTCTCCTTCACGAACAGCTTGCCTAACGCCATGCCGACTGTAGTGTCTGTCTCGCTGATACACCTCGTCCACAACTCCTCGGCACGACTCGCGCCAACGAGCACCTTCCGAAGATCTTGGTGCGCATCACGAAATGGAGTCGACAGAGATGTGGCGTAACGAGATACCACCTGCCACACCATGTAGTTATTGAGAACCCTGCGAACACACATGCGCATTAGGTGAGTCGGTGTATGACAAGCTTACAGCTGTAGCTATCTGATTTAGTGGAGTATCGAGAATCAGCTGACAATTTGCCTATCTAGAGACTTCTTTCCATAACTCAAACTTCCCTTGGTCTGAAAAGTCAATTAAATACGCTCTAACACAAACCCGAACCATAAAAATACCCTAACCACTTCGCAAACACGTTCCCAGGTAAACGTCAAGGTTTTAGCCAAGGTGAAACAAGAATTAAAGATACTGAAACGAGAAATGAAATGGTTCTACTGGAATCGATGTTGCATATCAAACAATTGTTGTCGTTCAGAGTATCGGGGGTAGAAGCGGAATATTTTCGCTCTAAAAATCCCGTATTCCTCTGCTCTCCTGAGGTAAATATTCCCATTCCCTACTAATTTTATTTTGATATTCCTTATTCTTTTTAGGTGAGGGATATTAGAATATTCCCTATTCTCTATGTCATGCGCTTTATT
This sequence comes from Actinernus sp. WN-2022, assembly GCA_030867875.1. NCBI lineage: Eukaryota > Metazoa > Cnidaria > Anthozoa > Actiniaria > Actinernidae > Actinernus > Actinernus sp. WN-2022. Next base: position 49,187,242 of record JAOWCC010001368.1, on the reverse strand, counting down.
GAAATATTCCGTATTCAGTATATTTTTCAGGCAAATATTCAATATTCCTCAGTTTTCAACCACGATATTCATTATTCAATATTCCGCTTCTACCCCCGACAGAGTAATATTTGGGCCAGACTAGATGCTAGTGAGACATACGCTCATCCTTTTCAAATTTCGCTATCGATGAACGACACTTTTCTCAATAAATTGTTTGATATGAACCCATAACCTTCCACATGTTGGACAAACGTCATAACCACTACGCTATACATGCATCAGGAGTTCCGGACTTCCGGTTAGGTGCATTCTGGGTAGGTGGGCTCAGAAAAGTGGGCATCAACTTCCAGAGCGGCCATATTGGATTTGAGCGCAGTCAACTTGGAAACTTTATTAATACCGTTCTAAAGCTTAAACATCGACTTAGAACTCCCAACTGAAGAATCTGTAAAGGTAAGATATTCCGTGTATTAGGTAGTAAGTTTTTGAACTTGCAAAGGAGCTAAAATTGACTGCACTCAAATCCAATATGGCCGATCTGGAAGTTGATGCCCACTGTTCTGAGCCCACCTACCCAGAATGCAATGTGATCCAACCGGAAGTCCGGAACTCCTGATGCATGTATAAGCAGACCATCCACGCTCGAATAGACCCGTTCAGCTTGCCTGTTTGTTGCCCCATTTCAGACCACGTGATAGTTCTCCAGAGGATTCAGTGCTTTGTTTTCCATGCAGTTATAGACATTAGTATATGCACTTCCTCTTGGGATACAGAAAAACAAAAAAGCATTCCTCAACAGAATGTTGTCTGAAATGGAGCAACAAAGAGGCAATCTGAAAGGGTCTATTGTGACACATTTTCATCTTTAATTGATTGGTACCTATGTATCGATATGTAAAATAGTACTCAGTCATCTAGCGACCACGAGAAGTTTGAGTTATGGAAAGAAGTGTTATGCAAAGAGCTGCTCTAATAAAAGCAGGGCTTATTTAGTCAACTCTAATTTTAGCCTTTTTTCCGTTCATTGATAACGTAATATAGTAGTATTAGTATGGCACCAGCACTTCAGCAGTAGCAGTATATAGTAGTAGTATTAAACATAACAGTTTGCGCTGAAAAGCCCTTCCAGGGAGCTTCATTTAAGTGCGCATGTATAGTTCAACATTGCTGTAAAAAAATCCTTTAGGTAAAAACATATATAATAGTATAATAAGTAATAGAGGGAATCTCCAATACGCGTGCGCTGTGCGATGATAATGTCTAATCAAATCTATATTTAGTAACCGGAAGCAGCTGAGCTGAACAAGTGCGCGAACGCGCGACAACAATCTCATGGCGGGAAAATATTTTCGCGCCCTTTATAGAGCTATCAGATTGTTTTCTCGCGCTCGCGCACTTTGCTTCAGCTGTTTCCGGTTACTAAAAATATTTTTTATTCGACATTTCGGTTATCATCGCACATCGTGCGCTACAAGATTCACTCTCTTACTTATGCTCTCTTGGTAGAAAAAAACTATATCGCAAGTGACCAATTAAATTAGAGCGGATTTCAATTGAGTGTCGGAAGTGTTTTGGTTTTGCTGAGAAAGTAAACCAACCAATCAGACTCCAAAGTAAAACCAAACGCAAATTGGTTTTACCTTTGCTTTGGTTTGTCATTGGCTCACAGGGAAGCCATTTATGAGTTACTTGTGATAACTCGCTCCTATGATTGGCTGGATGTGGGTAATTTGCGTTTGGTTTTACTGCACTCGACTGAAAACCGCTCTATGAAAAGGCTTTTGCTTTGCCTTCGAGAGTTCAAATTTTGCGCTTAGTAAAAAATCCAGGCAGGACATATGATTGGCTAATACCAATCACGTGACAAAACATTACACGGTTAGCTCAAGATAGCTAGCATGTGGAGCATGGACTGATGGAGCTAGCTCTGTGCCTTTTTAGTAACAACTGCTAGCAAGGAAACAGCAGGATTAAATTATGTATCTCTTGGGTGAGAAAAAATGTTTTGAGACAGAGATTTGCATATTCGCTCGTCGAAATGGCTGATTTGCATACAACAAATCAACAACTCAAGTGGTTCCCCCAACTCCCAAGTGATCAAGAATGGACTTAAAAAAACTTCTCACACACGCTACAAGTCGTATTCTTATTGAAGACTTGGCTTTATTTCTGAGACATTAGTCTGTCAAAACGAGAAGAAAATGCAGCGAGAGTATAATGGATGGGATCAAAAACTCCAGGATTTATCATTTCAACGGAGTGAACGAACAGTGGATTCAACTACCCAGTCACTAAATTGCCAAACTACTTGAAGCAGGTAGGTCCTCGTAGAATGAAAGAAATATAAAATAAAGTAAACTTTCTGAGTTTAGATGAAGGCTCGAATAGATTTGTGAATACGCGGCTCGAAGTCGAAGCGAAAAGTTTTCGAGTTTCATTCATAATCATACTGTCAACCATTTAACTTCTTAGGGGAGGGGTGGGTAGTGTGTGCATGTAATTTATTTGTTCACTTGTAAGATACCCTTCTTTTTGTTTTCATTCGTAATTAAAGTTTAACTATTGTTTACAACACAACATATCTATAGATAGTATAAGTTAGTATAAATGTAATTAGATGCACAGCTTGCCTTAGTTTGCTTCAAACAATCAATAATCATGTGAACTAATCCAAATTTTAAAAAAAACCTAACCGTTAACAATGTGTGCTCACTAATTTGTATGAGTCAAATTAAACTAGTTTGTTTTGACCATGGTCAATTTCAACTAGTTTGTTTTGATAAGGTCAAATTGACCTAGTTTGAATTCACCAGGTCAAATTGAACTACATGTAGTTTGTTTTACCCATGGTCAAATTGAACTGAATGGTCAATTTCAACTACAACATGTATATATATATATACACCATTAAATGGGAGGCTTAATGTAAACCCAAAAGAATCCAAAACAGAATGACCAGCACATCAGGCCTTCACTCGATACTTAAAGGTGTTGTGAAGTATTAATTAAAGGTAGATCTATGTACATGTATACCACGAACATCATTATTGTCATTTTTGACTCAGCACAAGCTCGTAGTCATAAAACAGGGGAGAGAGAGAGAGGCAATTTCACGCAATAGAAACTGGGTAATGGATAGGTATTTTGCTATTAAGGCTATTTATGATTATTTTCTTGTTGTTTTCAAAGAATATTGGTGTGAAATAGGCAAATTGAATGATATTAAGAACATTTCGAGTGGAGAAAGGAATCAACCCCAGGGTCAACAGCTTGTGTGCCATGAAAACCCTTGAGAGAAAAGAGAATTTGTTTTTTCTATTATCAGCATTTTCACATATGTACAACAATCGTCACAATCTACGTAACATTTAACTTCATAAAACGAAAAGCAAACGTAAATAAGCATAAAGAGTGTCAAATTGTGACTTACGCCCATTTTGCATACAGCCTTTCAAATGATACCAACATCACCGCATGGATTACATGTAATAGAATAAATACTCACGTGTTATTGGCTTGTTCTATGACATCTGACAAAGCCTGCAGATAATTTGTTGCAAAAACTACCACCTTGTTGCTCTCCGATATGCTAGCAATTCCTTTGAAAGTTTCTTGGAAAAAATCAAGCCAGGGAATCTGAGACGAGAATAGAAATCAAACTTGATTATTACCACAGTACCACTGACAATTGTTTTCCTTTGGTATTGTTTACAACCTTGGATGTATAGTGGAAACAGTACAAATGTTCACTTTTTTTAATTTATAAATGATCAGACTGAAATGAAAAAGGAAAGTCATGGACATTAATTATACTCAAAACCACCAATCGTTTTATGTGCCATTTTCATGTCTGAATTGCTGTGAACTATGAAGACCTACCAAACGAAGAAGGATATATCTATATACATGTAGGCTAGGGTTATATGGTGGCAGTTCAAGATATGTTACCATAATTTAATTTATCTTCTGTGTCTGCCATGCTCAGTAAGAAAGCAGTGCCATGGACGTTACATTCTCTGTCACGACGGACATTACAGTGTGTGACACGGGAATGGAACTTATCCACAAATTAGTTACCAATGAAAGAAAAACAATCAAACATTTTTTTCTTTGTCGTAAGGACCTACATGCATGTACATGTATTTGTAGGTTTTGTGGAAATAGTATGAACTTTTCAATTTTTATAATGTTTAAAAAAATGACTGAAATAAAAAAAAAAGGCATGGAAGTTACAGTCAAAACAGCCCATTTTTTAGGGTTATGGTGACAGTTAAATTATATGTTACCATAATTTAATTTTATCTTCTCTTCCCTGTCAAGTAAAAAAAGCAGTGTTGTAGATGTTACATTCTCTTGCTGTAAAAAAATGACATTAATACAGGGTGTGAATTCTATTTGTTTCTTTTATTTACTTTTTCTTTTTCTTATTCAAAGTACATTTAGTACTGGGGGAAATATTTCAACAAGGTTTAGTGAAATTTCACTTGCAAAAGTGATATGTCCCCTAAAAGTACAATTTCACATTCCTTAGGTGATTAATTTCACTTAACCAAAAGGAAGATTTCACTTCACATGAAGTGATATTTCACTTCACGATAGGTGAGAAGTGATATTTAATTTCATCTGAAAGGGATATTTCTAGTACTTTTAATGTTGTTTTCAAGGCATTTTTGTGTTCAGTATAACAATAACTATATAATTTAAGCTCAATTTTACAGATTTCTGTGAGCAAACTGTTAGCATGCATTACTTTTATTGTCACTTAATTGCACTTTATGCTTTAATTTTTTTTGTTCTAATAATATTATGATCGTACAAATGTACATGTTCTTCTTGATTATTTTGTGAACATTTTCTCAAAACTACCATGCAGCAGTAAGGACTGTCTGCCAAAAATGATTGCTTCATGTAATGGCCATGCATTACGTATATTATTACATCCATGAAGAAGTCGTCACGAATTTTCTGAAAAACTTGTTGGAAGGACTGACATGTGTTATCATAGGTGTATTGACCTGGTCTGATAGCAGTGCATTAACACTAGTAGTGGACTAGGGTTAAAGGGTTAGGGTTTAGGGTTAAATTGTGATATAAAATTTAATATGTTCTTGACACAGGCCAGGAGAAAGAAAAATCCTCCTACAGTTGTGATTGTCATGGACGTTACAATAAGGTGATAGGTGATTCCTTTGCAAATATTAATTTTCTTCTTCTTAAAAGTAAATTGAGAAATTCGCCACATACAATCATGTAACATATTTCTGTCTACACTTGTACTTTGCTCTTGTATTGCATGTTGCTCAAGTTACCATTCACCTCATTAATTGTCATGCAGTTTCATTACTTAATTTTTATGACTGGCTGAAAGATCTGTTGGGGGGAGGGTATAACTATTGCTCCAAAACAACAGCCCCGAATGCCAAGGCCGCTCTGCTGTATTTCTGTAGCATTACAAAATTCCAACCTATCATTATTATTATGGTGCAATTACTTTATAGCACAAACAAAGTGGTCTCTCTGTTGGTACCTTGGGACATAGCTTGCTCAGTTGCTTGATCGTCATTTTGTTGTACATCTGATCAATTTGACTTCTGTTGTCAGGAGGAACAAATATCTAGAACAGAAAAGTCAGGCAAATCACATCAGCATGTGATTAATAAAAAATAGGTCCACAATGCGAACATCGGCAACCATTATTATATTTTTTGAGAATATAAATTTTGGTAACCTCCCCATGTTTAATTTTATTATAGAGTACCCTCCTGTTGTATTATTTGATTGTTATAGGCCACACCCCATGAGTTTGGAATTACTTTGGTTTACCCCTCTCATTATATTTTTGATTCAATATAGCCTACATGTTCACTTCGATTATTTAATTTCTATTGGCCACTGTCCCCTTCCATTTTTGATTCACTAGCACACCCTGTTCTAATTTTGAATCACCATAGTCTACCCCTTCCCTTCTTTTATTGTATTACTACAGGGTACCCCTGCTGGTCTATTATTTAATTACTATAGGCCACACCCCATATATTTTTGAATTCCTATGGTATATACCCCTTCTATTATTAATTTTAATTACTGCTGTTCTATTATGTAATCGCTATAGGCAGTGCTTATGGTAGGATGCGGAAAAAAAAATCAAAATTATGCGGGATTTTTTGGCGAATTATGCGGGAAACATCGCAAATTATGCGGGAAATTATGCGGGATGACGTCATACATTTTTTAGCACAAATTTATTTTATCGTGTTTCACTTCAAAAAAGCCGCAAGTTGAATAAGAGAGATGGTTAATTGTCTCAAATCCATTTTAACTAGTATCCCTTTGTGTTCAAATCTATGTACTAGAAAGTCTATGTTAAACGTCAACTGATCCTAAGTATTCGTAAAATTCTTGATGCAGCAAGATTATCAAGCCTAGTTTACTAGCGTTATGGTCATAGGTCTTATTTCAGGTTAGTATGAAAATGTTATCTACTTTGTAGAAATGTCTTCAAAAGACGTAATTATCATTTCAGTAAGAAAACCAGGAAACAAAAACCAAGCAGGTTTTTGAAATGCTGTTGTAGTTGTCGCCTTATTGCAGATGCGGAAATCGACACGTTACTTTGACAGACCGCTAACCAATTTAGCGGTAAGGGACTAAGGGAAATAAGGTTTAACTGATGGGGGTGCCGTCGCTTTTTGAATCAATTTTTAAATACTGTACAGAATTTAACTGACCCAAAACAAGAATTAATAGTAGCAGTCGTTACTAGAGCTTACGCAGCATACGCGAAAACGCCGTTCGACGTACCGTATGAGCATAGACTAATAAACGCAAGTTGATATTTCCTTTACATTTATTCTGTCTAGGCCTAGCTATAGTCTTCGACGATCATGTCCACATAGACAGCTGTCTGCACTAACAGTTTTAGAGCTGAAACATTTATCGCTTCGTGACGTTTCCGTTTAATTTCCTCTGTTGATTCTCTTACAACAAATTATCCATGTTTTTAAACCATAATTAAACTCGCAAAACGCTATGGAGGAACTTGATCTGAAAAGAATTCACGTTTTCCCGCTGAAAACGTAAAAACAGAGTTTTTTTTCTTTTCCAAATTGTGATTCGCCACTTAGGAAACCTTGTCTCTAGATTTTCCACCAATAATGAGACACGTTCTATCGAAATTTAGACAACAGGCCCCCACGGTTTTCAACATACAACGCCTTGTTATTCCCGTTGTGAATCGTCGTTTCGATTGCTTAATGTTCGACGATTTGGGAAGGAAATCTACTGTTAACTTCGGATAGATTGGGTAAGAGTCTTTGAGAAATAGCGAAAATAGATACCCGTTTTATGATTTTCTATAAATTTCTCCAAATTATGTGGGATTATGCGGGAATTGGCAGATTATGCGGATTATGCGGAGCAAGCCAAATTATGCGGGTCCGCATCCGCGCATAATTCCATAAGCCCTGTATAGGCCATATATTTGTTCAATTACTATGGTCTACCCCTCGCATTACATTTTTGATTCAATATAGCCCACCCTCTAACTTCAATTATTTCATTTCTATTGGTCACTCCTTCCCTTCTATATTTGATTCATTAGCCCACCCTCTAACTTCTATTATTTAACTACTGTAGGACATGCCTTGCATTTTTTTATACATTGTAATGTACATGTATGTCAATGTAAGCAGGACAAAATTCTCACTGATAATTCTTCCGCGAAGTCTCACCAAAGGAAGGTGCCGAAGGCCGCGTTGTCAAATCATATCCCATGATTTAGTTATTACGTTTTAGGGCCGGGGTCCCTCAGGCTTTTCATTAAAATAATCTTTTTATTCAAGAAACAACAAAGAGCCAACACACCAAAACCTTTTACTTGCAATAAGCCTAATGTTCAGTTGTCAAATATATTAACAAAAGAATAATTGAATAGACAAAGATCTTTAATCGACAGCTTTCCTCACCTGACTCAACACTACCCCCCTGAGTTAAATTGTCACTTATCGGTTGATGCAGGGACATAGATAGATATATAGTCCCCAACTTCAGTACTACATAAGGCTACATTGCGCATGCACAATGGTCGCCTATAATGGCAAACTCAGAGATTAATGGATTGTGGGTTAATTTGCAACACCTTTTATTGCCAGGACACCCAATCAAGAAAAAGGCAACCTGAATAAAGGTTCACAAATTATTCATCTTATTCATACATTTTGCATCTCATGCCGATAGATGCATGTACAAATGAAGGGCTGTGTGCAAAAAGGGCGTAAGTGTGTCCTGATCAGATTCTAAATTCTCCTTTAATTTCTTTGTTTTCTAAGGGAGAATTTAGAATGTGATCAAGAGTCACTTACGCCCTTTTTGCACACAGCCCTTCAAATGTAGGAAGAAAGTATGGTAATTAATATAATGGTATAGTGGTCGATGCCAGTTGTGACACAAAGATTGCAAAATTGGAGCTGGTCAGAAATGTCTTAGTTTTTGTCATAGCAGTTTACTGCAGTACGTAACAGTTAGTTGACATGTTCTTTTAAGTCATAATGCAATTAACATTGTTTTCTATGTAGCTAGCTGCATGGCATATCACATGTATTAATTGTTCTCTTAATAATCCTGGACAAGCTGCAGTAACTAACCTCACTTGGATGGTGCCTAAATATTAATGGCACAGAGTATGTTCTGATAGTCAGTGAATTTGGTTTAAAGCTAACGTTTAGGTGATTATAAATTAAGGCCCACCTATATTTAAACACAGTGGACTTACCTGTGCAATGTTCTTTTCAAATCTCAAGACCTCTCTCATCTCATTTTCTACTATCTTCTGCTTTCCACCAAGGAGTACACCGACTCTCGTCATGTACCGGAGATAGGCTGTCAATTGCTGTAAGAAACAGGATAATTATATAACACTAAGCTAACGAGGAATCTTTTGTTAACTGTACACCAACATGGCGGCTATGACGTCACGTGCAAAGGGTCCATATGTTGTGTTCATCGTGTTTAGTGCACATGCAACTATGATTTTAATGATGCAACTTTATTTAATCTAGTTCTGGACTGGGAAATAGAAAATGAAACTGTCCCAGCATGCACTGCGGCCAAAAACGAAAAGGGCAATGGATTTGTAACGCCGTAGAAACATGGGGTTTTCACCAAATGTTACCTATGAAAAACTGCAGGAAGTCAATGTTCAGGGGGGAAATCAGAGAGGCAAAACAAAATTTCAAAAAGGCTTATCCCTCTGAACTGCATTTGCTCGAATATTAACCCAATTGGTTAATTATTAATCCCAATTGGTTAATTATTAATCCCAATTTGTTTCTCATTAATAATATCAATAATTATTGTACATGTACATCAAGTAAATAGTTCAACTTTTAAATTACAGTAGAATATTTTTTTGGATTCGAGTGTTAAGTCTAATGATATACATGTATTATTTTGAATATGCTAATGAATGATGTTATATACCGGGCATCATTTATTATACAAAAACTTGGTAGAGATACGTGTAGAGATACATGTACATGTAAATTACCTTTCGTAAACCTCCATAATTATAATAATAATGTGAAGTTGATGTTTGTCTGACTCAGTGATTTTACCAAATAGTTTGTCTGAATCAGAAAATAGTTTCATTCACAAGTTTATACAAGTGATCATGTAGGACAAGAAAGGTAAAACAATTGCTGGTTTTATGTACACGTATACATCACATCATTACTATTAAAGCACATTAAAAATATAAACCTTTATATAAATAACCCATCTATAGATGGAACACTCAAATCAAGAAATATTCTTGACTACTGCACTTCGACTACAATTAATGTTATGTACATTGTATTTTTTTATTGGGCTAATTATATAATATATATATACATGTATATATAATATGGCTGTATTTGCAGGCTACAAGCTTGCAGCCTATAAGTTGTTAAATTAAGTACAGTTATAGATATAGATATATAGCTCTTAGCCTGCAAATACAACCATCTCGCATTGGAAGCCATAATCAAAATGCATCCCGAGAGAGACATGCATGCACGATTTGAGACCAAAAACTCCATACTTGTGACATTATGCAGCCAGGATCTGGTCGAATTATAACTACATATATTGTATTTTATTTTATAGCTGGTATATAATAATTATTTAGGCATTGTACTAGCCAATCAATTTACACAACCAGATCCTGGGTGCATTTATAACATCATCAGTATGATTTTTTTGGCCTTGAATTGCAGACATCTCTCTCAAGCCAGGGGACGCGTTTTGATTGTGGCTGACCCAATGAGAGTATTTGCAGGCTAGCAAGCTTGAGGTTTCTATTATTTTGGCTGATAGTTAGCAGAAGGGGCAAAGCACTGAGTCAACTATCATAGCTGATAGAAACCATACGAGAACGAGAAGTAACTTTTAATAGCTGTTGATTTAAATGTATAAATGTATACAAAATTAATGTTGAGAAAATCATGTGAAAAATAAGCACTTTCATAGATCATTTTTGTCTGGGTGCACTCATTCTTCAAAATGATGCCATCTATTATACAAATAGACTGTGTCCGTTGAGGAACTATCAGCTGATCGTTGCCCACAGAAATTTGATGTTCTTAAAACAAATATAAGCCTGAGAATGAAGTTCGAGGGTTTATGTGCTAGTTTTAAGAACATCAAATTTCCAAGGGAAACTATCAGCCAACAATTCCAAGACAAACACAGTCTATTTGTCGTTATTGTTCATCACAAAATTGTCTTCCACTCTCAGCAGGCATTATCGCCTGATAGTTTGTATCTGCAAACAACAACTACATGTACCACGTCACATGATCGCTTTTGGTCAATGAGCGTGCGCCAAAATTTTGTGGTGAACTATTAGGGCTCGAAATAACGGCCGGTCAACGGTCAATGTCCGGCCAACTTTGGTGCTTTACCGGTCAAATACCGTTTTGAACGGACATGTTGACCGGTCATATAATTATTTGAAAAAAATTGACCTACAAATCGCAAAGTCATATTGAATTTATATTAGGTCAATGTTCGTCAGGCGTGCAACAATCAGTGAAAAGTATGGCCTGTCATGATTATCAATACCGTCCTTTTTGTTCACCCGACATCCAAACATGTTCTAATTTAATAATAGTTGCCGAAACGCTAACGTTTGTTAATTTCAACTGTCAGCGAGCCACATAGTTGGAATGTAAGGGAACATATTTTTATCGCAGTCCTTGCCGCTAAATGTAATTTCTTAGTTTTTCATTGTACTTCGCTACTGCACATATTTGATAAGCATTATTTGACATGCCTTCGATATGGTTGGCTAAAGCAGAGTGAGACCGATCAAGGGAAAATGATGCGAGAAATGAAATTCCCGAAAGACCTATTTCGACCCCTTCTCTCAGATCATCCCTATTCCCTCACCCTCCCTATTTGATGTCTGGGTGCGAATACCCGCTCTAACACAAAAACAAACAAAAAAAAACAAAACAAAAAAACAAACAAACAAAAAATCATTTTTGACCGTCCAAAAATTGGCAATGTCCGGTCAAAAATGTATTTCGCCGGACATCTTGACCGGCGTATGACCGGCCGTTATTTCAAGCCCTGACTATATATAACGATTGATAGACAGTGTCTGCATAGCCAATCATATTGTGAGTTTGCAGTCAATCAATGTATTCGGTGGCTTAAATGGTTATGATAAAAAAAAATTACTTTGGTCTCCATACAAATCACAATGACATGTGGCTGGGAATGGAATATGGGTCAGAACAACCAGCTCACATGCATGTATATTTTTATATACATGCACATATTAGTGACAATTGATATAATTAAATTACTTACTTTGCTTAAGGTCTCATTCGTTAGGTAATGGTTTCTTGCAATACCAAGTCCAGCTTGATCAATCTGAAACAAATTAACCCACATATATATGACACAATCTTCTTATTTAGTTTGTAATTAATGAGTGAACATATTTACAGGTGGAGACAGTTTGCTGGTTATGTGCTTTCTGCTGTTGAAATCTTCTGTTCATTGTATGACAGCGCCGCACGCGATTCGAGATAAGATGTCCTTCGTTTATTGGTAGATGTACTTTTACTGTATTTTTACTAAAAATATTAGATTCCAGCATTTCTTGGGAAAAATAGTTTATACTGAAACTATTTGAAGATCAATACAGGAATATACTAATAATGTTGATAATTGTGTTCTGGTCATAAATTATCATAATTAAAATTGAGTTTTCGTAATTATTTTTCCTAGGCGATTTTAGCAAACACAACATTCTCAGTCTACATTGTACTTCTTTGAGAAAGAGTTGCTGGACATTTTCTCTCAAAACTGTATTCTTCCATACAGCCGATGCAATCTGGCTACACTGTATGTTCACTGAATTTTATTTAGAAAATACTTTATATTCATTGCATTGACATGTACTGACTCTATTTTCTGAGGCAGGCGATTTCTATAAGAATACTCCATTTTCCTATTCGAAAATTACCACTGAATGCAATGACTACAGACACATGTACTCAGGCTTAGCCTCATTCTGAAGTTAAAATTCATAAATACCAGCAAGAAGGTGGGCTATTCACAACTCTGAGTATTGTTGTAGTTTTGCATTTTGCACCTTCTCACTGGTATTTAAGAATGTTTAACTTCAGAATGAGGCTAAGCCTGAGTACATGCGTCTGTAGTCATTGCATTCAGTGGTAATTCTGGACTATTATGAGTACAATTCACAAGCGATTTTGCCCCCCCCCCCCCCCCCCCCTGCCTGGGGGTGAATTCACTGGGGGTGAAATTGCTGTGACACCAGTATCATGTAAACGTGGTATCACTCAAACAATTCTCTAGCACATGTACTCTCCTTTTCTTTATGACCAGACCTGCGTTTGTGGCTTTCGAATGATATTAACTCTCATAAAGATCTGCCTTAGAAGATTATATTTCACATCTCATCTTTTCTTCAACTTCAAGACGCAGTGTTTACAAATATATGGTGAATTTAAGTGAACTTCGAAGCTAAGAGTAGAAAGCTCTAATCTTGCCATTATGTTTCAAAATATCAGCAAACCTAGGTTAGCCAATCATATATGACTTTATGACAATCCTCCGTCAACAGCCAATCAGCGCGCGGTCCTCAAATTTTCCCGATTTTTGCGGGAGAGAGAACGTCTGCATGTAGGCTAGCTACTGGGACACCGGAATTAGGTTTATACGGAATTAAACTAGTTCCGGTATCATGTAAACACCCCATAAGAATACAGATTCCCGGTTTTGTCATAAAAATATAAAACAGACTCTTATCGAATATCTGGAATTTCTCACCCGGGGCAGTTTGACATCAGTTGTATGCTAATTTTTTCGAGCGCTCGAGATATCAGCCAGGCAGCTGATTCCAATAAAACATTATTATAAAACATGGTCTTTGGAGCACATATCATATCTCAAAATTCATATACTTGTTCACTGCTTTAATTTTATAGACGGAATGAAGGCTCCCATCCGGTATAAATCTTCTCTTACCTTAATTATGTTCCGAGATGAATTTTTATCGTCTGCATCGACAAAATAATCGAAGAAAGCCGCGGTTCTGAACTTGAGCTGAACTATTTTTAGCGTTTTCTTGAATGTAAACGTTTTGACATCCCACGGTTTGCCCGTTGAGTTCTTACTAACACTCCATCCACCTAACCCTTTTATAACTTCATGTAGTGGTCTTGCTCCTCGGTTGTTGATTTGATCTAAGTTCATGCACGAATCGTAAAAAGTCCTTGCAGCTTGCACAGCCACGCTTGTAGAATTCTTAGTAGTATCAGCCATCAATAAACGCCTAATTACCACTTGGTTATTCTTCCACAGCCAGGTAAACGTCCCCCAGAATGATTCACTGCTTGGTATAGGATTAGCATTCTTCCAGCCCCCGCAAGCATACTGGAAGAAATCCTTGCATGGATCTACGTTCTTGTCCATCGCGTGCAACATATAGTGTGCCGAATCCAAACAGCCCGCCGTTAAACAAACATTCTGGCTCGACTTTTCTGTTTTGTGGTTCGATTTACTGAGCAGTGTACCTAACACAACGATAACTAATAGCAAAATAACAACTAACGACCCCAACAAGAATATAGGTTTTTGTAGAAGACTATAAAATGATTTTCCGCTCGAGGGACGAATGACTGTTATTACGTGGCCTTCAAGGCTGTCCGTGTCGTCTGCTGCGTCGCTTCTTCCGCCAAAAGCACAGGAATCATCGTCGTCGTATTTCAGTAGGGGTTCATGAGTCACTTCAGCATTTCCCAAGTTTGCCATATCTCTGTTTCCTTACGAGAACGCAGAGCATGTACTGTTTTTGTGCTGTCAATACCGATATAACTCAAATCGCTCTCTCTTGAAGCCAAATCGATCAGATGAATATTAAGAGTGTTTCCGTTTGCTGTTTTCAAAAGCACAGAGTTCTTCAAGGACTTATAAAAGGTCCGCAATAT